>JACXGI010002822.1:0-14376 GCA_016801175.1 Esox masquinongy | reverse complement strand
AACTCTCGCAGGCAGGCAGGCAGACAGACAGACACAGACTGTCAGTCTGTCTGTCAGTGGGTCAAGCCCATAGTGCTCTGAAACGTACTACTACAGTCTTTGGACTTCTGGGAATGTGGGAGGCATGTGTTGCTGTTTAAGGAGTGGCAAAAGGGATGAGAAAATATAGACCCGTATACCATAAATTCCTGAATGACCATCCAACGATGTCGGACTTTGAAACAGATGTAACCAAGAACTAACTCAGCTTGTGTACAAAGACAGCAAGTTGGACCATTTCCTGCATTGGAACAAATTGCTCTGTGTGCAAGTGAGACAGCTTACAAAATGGCCTCCTTGAGGCTGTAGGACTTCAGCAGATGGGTGCGGTCCCAGCCGGACAAGTCCTAGCCCAGCCCAAGCGGGGGGATTGATAACTGTTGCTGGCCACAACGCTGGTCTCTCCCAATGCTGAGGCCTACATCTGGTAGAGTTTACCCAACGCAGAGAGAACTATACTGGGGCCTATCAAATAACTTATACACCCACAGCATTGGAAAGAGATCATATTTAAATGTGACCAACTGAAAAATAATACTCACACCAGTGAAAAATAATGTAATTAAATGAAGAGACAGAACATTGAGGTAAAAGGTTTTATCCGGGCAGGTCAAAGAACCCTATGAGCCACAGGTGAAGACAGAGGGATGTGCGCGGTCATGAAGCCTAAGGGCTTGTTCACATCACACAATATTTTCCAAGACACCTTGAAGAAGACTCGAGACTCTAGAATATTTTGTTGGGTAAACTTGCAGATATCGATTGCTTCACGACGCCACCTTCTGAGGTAGCGTGCACCGCATTTTTGTTCGGACTTTGGCAAGTGTGAAGACAATTGTGTCAGGACTGTGTCCAGTTTCTGTGGACACTACGGAAATTACTATGCAAACGTCGATAAGTCTATCTACCGTTTTATTCTCTCTCTCTCTTTCTCTTTCTCTCTCTCTCTCTCTCATAACGTAAACAAGGTTACAGTCAGTCCCAAGGTCAAATGTCCCCCGGGGGGGGGGGGGGGGGGGGGGTGCTAGACCAGATGAAAGAAGCCCATTGTGAGAGCACAGGCAGCACTGCTCCCATTCAGACAGAGAGAAAGAGGGATGAAGAGAGAGATGGATAGATGGAGAGAGGTTGAGTGAAACGATAAACATCTGACAGTAGGATTAGCGGTGTCAGCAGTGAGGTGACATCCCATTCAGACTGCTGGGTCTGGTCCACAGGACCAGCCTGCTCTCTAGCCGTGCATTCACAAAGGCAGTTTCAATTCCTGTGTTTTTTCCCACTAACCTGGCTTTTGACCAATCATCTCAGATCATTTCACAGGCTGATCTGATTGGTCAAAAGACGGGTCTAAAAGTAGCCACAGTTTCCTAGTTTAATTCCTTTTTGACCATCACATCATAACACAGTCTAATCCATTGTTTCCCAACTCCAACAGTACACATTTTGTTATAGCCCTGGACTAGGCTAATTTAACTCATTAGTAAACAAGGTGAATTAGGTGGGGTTATCCTGGCTACCACAGAAAATGTGTACTGTTGGGGTCCTGGTGGACTTGGACTGAGAAACAGCGACGTAAGCTACTAACGAGACACCACAGAATGTTAAGAGAGGACACCATTGGACCAGGGATCCAGTCAAGGGGCACTTGCCCTGAATAGTTCATATATTATTGGTATACGGCCATGCTACCATCAAAACAAATACATCTACAAAGACTTTGGAATGTCAGAAATAACTGACAACATGGCTGTCTGACTAAGCCGATTACCAGCCTGTCTATACTGGCCCATTTCCTATTAAAAAAAAAAACAACAGCATGGCTGTTATCCCCTCCCCACACATACCATCCCCTAACACTAGTCTCAAATCACCAAAGGGTTTCAATCATCCCAGGACTTAGCTGAATAGAACCGTGTTCAGCTCTGCCATTGGCCAGTGGAGAGAAAATGCACACACTAAACCGACTAGCCTGCAGTGTTGAGGGACAGTTCTCGGGACCAATTAAAAAGCAGCCTTTGGGTTTTCCTTCTTTCAGGCACCACCCTCTCCTGAAAGACACTGCGCTGCTCTTTGACACGATGTTCCGAAGTCGTCGTAGAGTGACACAGCAAATTTCACAGCTACGTGAGATACTGTCGGTTTGGTGTGAAATTGAAGTAATCCAGCTACACAAAAAGCCACTGGAATGTTTCAAGTAAACGTTCACATAATAGAAAGCAAACAATCTGTAACGTTTAGCTAATAATCATGAATACATTTGAGGAAGCAGAAGGCTATGTCAAAGGTGACCAACTGAAGGTCCCCTAGCACTGTGCAGCTGCAGCAGTAGATAGCGTTCGTGACTCCGACGTTGTGAGTGGTAGATATTGCTCGCTCGCTCGCCTACTACAACCCACACACCCACATTCTACAAACCAACGGCAGAGCTGAACGCGTCCTCGACAGAGACACTGTATCCATGGTAACCCCTGGTCTCTAACAGAGATTCACTTTAACGCTGAGAGGGAGAGACAAGATGCACGCAGCAGCACACATTCCATCCGCATGACATTAAACAGACAAAGTCCAACCGCCTGGTTTCTCATGGGTGCTAGCGGTAATTAAATCTCAGCAGTCGTCAGGACTGCAACCTAGCAGCTAGAAATGTAACGTATTAACCCACGGGTCCAAGTTTCATAGCAGTCAGGACCAGGCTACTTCACAGAGACTGAGGTTACGAGTTGAGGTGGTGGGCCCACATCCTGTTGTTGTGGTGAGACCACTAAACCCATACAGACCAGATATAGACCCGGTTGTCTGGCTAACTATAGGCTTATATACACAGCAAATGTAATGAGGGAATACTGACAGCGGAAGCTACTACATTCACCAGAAACAAAGACATTAGACAGTATGTCAGTACAGGAATAGAACACTTGAAGCGCTACGTAGCCAAATCTGGGTTGGTTCAAGGTTCTCTAAGTCTCTTCCTTCCTCTCGGTCCTTCCCTTCTTTCATTCAACATGGGTGTGTTGCCCTCGAAACTAGTTTCCAATTAACTATTTAACACTTAACATTATGACATGAATCAGCAACATTCCAACTGGATATACAGACGTGATTTCCGACAAATCTCAATGTTGAAACAAATATCTTCATAGTCTGCATTGTCTGCCATATCTCTTTGGCGCTGAAACAAAAAACTTGCAACTGTCACGCACTACCCATTTAGGCTGTAAGGTTTTGTTACAAAGACATTTTTGTACAAATACGTGGCCTTGCAGTGTTTAACAGCTCTTCTCCGGGTGGGATGAGCATAAAAATGGTAACATCGATGGCTTATACCCGGGCCTGTCAAGCGGGATGTGATATTTCCCCTGGTAATGTGAAGAAGACGAGTTAGCAGACCGTTCTCCAAATGACATCGGGGCTACTTCCTCTACCCCCAGAGATGACTGACTCCCCAGAAATGCTTTGACGACGGCGCCACATCTCTTATCTATTCCCGTTCTCACAATTTTTAAATCAGGTGGGTCACATCAAAACGTGCCACAGATTCTGTTCAAGGCCAGAGGTATTTATAGAGCCCTGTGTGGCACCTCACTGCACAACTAGGCTATGCTGAGAGAAACGGCTCTGCAGAGACTGAATGCGACACAAGTAGGTGGGTGGTGGTTGGGGGGGAAGGGGGGGGTATGGTCACTCCGCTACAATTACTGCCTACACGTTACTGGTACCGGTACCTGAATAAACAATGAACGCAGCACATTTGGGGTTTCTTTTGCCAGCTTCCTGGCAACAACAAATGCATTAGTTGTCATCGAGCACAAAAAAAAAAAGTTTCTACTGAAGGGGAGATGGTTCATACTGACATCACTCTCTAGATTTCCAGTGTCACATAAATAAGAAAAAGAGAGAATGAGCAATGGAATTAGGCTCGGGCGTAGCAACCTACAGAACAAACAGCCCAACAACACACTCCATCCCAAGGGCACCCGCTCGGTGGAGAGTAAAACGCTTCACACGAAGGCACGGCCTCATTCCTAAAAGGAGGCCAGAGACAAGTCGTCAGCTGTCTCCCGGTCCCGTGGAAACACATCGGTTAGCGAGGGGTTTCTATATGACGCCATACCGGGAGGGATGCAGGCCGGAGGAATTTACAGGAAATGGGAGGGTGGCCCCAAGAGACCCAGTACACAGACTACCAGACAAATGTGAAGGGAGAGGAGGTGTACTGAAAAGAACTTGAAACCCCCCGCCACCCCTCCCGAAGAATCATGGCTGATGAACGCAGCTGGAGAGGTTCACTAACAAACCGTCTATCTCCTGATAAAAAAAAACATGTCTTTAACACATTCTCACATTGAAACACACTAATCAGTCTTAGCAGTACCGTATCTTATCTGAAACACCTAATAATGTCTGGATTCAATAGAAACTGCTGCAGCCCCAGTCAACAACAAAATGACTGAATCAGTTGAGGTTGTGCCTAATAAAAAACAGATTTTCTTGCACGTATTCTTCAAAAAAAAAAGAAAAAAAAAAAAAGAATGGTCAGTAATATCAATTTATTCAAGCTCAATTCAAGATGCCGGCTTCATGTCCACCATCCCTCCCAAATCCACCCACACGACACATGCAGTAACCTGTATGCAGAGCTTGGTTAGTAAATCAACTAGCATGGAATTCCACAGAAACCAATCAAATCTCCAAATTAACCAAGTCCTGCCAAGGCAAAAAAAAATACCAAACACACAAACACACACACACACACACCACATGCAGTAAACACATCTGAATTCAATTACTAAATTACCAGGAAAGTGAACTAAAACCAAAAACTGACCAAGATAGATAAACAGAACTCATCCGTTATACCCATCTACTCACAGCTGTGTTATAAGTGAGCTGTAACTAGTGGGTCAGGACATCCTGAGCTCCTTACCCAGACCTCTATCCTGCCTCTCCTACCCTCCACAAGTACCTGAGGAGAAGCGGTGTCCATGATGCAGGCAGCAGTCGCTCCGCTCAGATGAAGCGATATGGGAAGGCTGACGAACTGAACGCCACCCTTATTCTCTCTCGGCGTCTCGCTGCAGCGCAGACAGACGCATCGCCCCTGCAGTGGCTAGGCCGAGCAAGCCAAGATACCGCCCAGCCCTGGCGTATGCCTCCCTCCCCCCACCCTCCCTCAGCAAAACAGCCTCATCACAGCCCGTCCTCAAAATATTCCCCCTGAAGTCTCTCCGCATTCCAGAAACGTCCACGCTGTCGATGAACACCCCACCACCACCACCACCGTCTCCGTCTCCCCTAACGACAGGACAGCACACAGGAAGACACACGGCACACAGCAGTGACACACTTTACCTTCAGTTTTGGTTTGATAAACTGGGACATGACGACAGCGGCCTGGGCTGGCTAAAGGCAACAACGGACACTAGAGGTTCATAACAGACAATTCACACCACATCTTAAACATTTGGTATCGTCATCATGGCATTACGATAAAGACAACTGCAGTGCGTTTGGAATGAGAATAACATATTCCTGTCGAAAAGGTGCTGTTATTTACTGGGCCAACTGCGCCGAACAAAAGTGTGGGGTTAGTTAGGCCCGTCAGCCAGCAGCCAGATGGGGAAGCAGCATTGTCATGACACCCTGTTAAGTGACTCCTTGGTGTTTTGAGTGGGGGGGGGGTTCATTTGATATGATGCCGGAGCAACCTGAGACAAATGTAGTTCATGGAATATTACAAAACTGAAACATAACAGAGCATGAACGAACAGTTTCACATTACTTTACAGTCACTAAGCAACACACCCTCTGTTCAAATTTGATTATCAGCCAGCCGTGAAATTGACCACGTAAAACAAGTCAAATACTGAAACGAATCTTGAAAATGCCATGAATGGGAAGCCAAATCACCCCACTATTAATGTGTTCAGGAATGAGCCTGCAAGTTTCAGAACAGAAATGGAATCCCTTTTCTAAGTGGGACAGCTGACCAAACGTTTAACCATGTGAACTTCTTTGGTCATGTGTTTCACTCACTCTGGTCTCTGCGACACCAGCAATGCCTTTAACTATATTCTTAGTCCCATCAAAAATGCAAAACGAAACGCACATGAGCAAGAATTCAAACACCTTTGAAAAAGACCTTTCAGTGTTTCACTTACCGTCTCAAGGTTTGAGCGGTTTGTTGTTGAGCCACACCCATACTGTAACCCTTCAGTTGAAACACAATGTGTAAAAACTATGAAGGGAATTGGTGGATGCGTGGTGGGTTGGTCGTCGTATAAAACACACTGGTTTCAGCACAGGACGGGTTAACTCCTAGACACCACACATTTTGGTTTCCATTCAGTGATGACAGACAGAAGGGATTTTCAAGGAGAGAGCAGAATTGCGATTGCTCCACCTGACCCTCTGTTATGCGAAGTGGTGCTTCCTTCCAACACATTTTATCCCATCTAATCCTCTCAGATGTGTAAGAAGTGGGGCTATAGACGTATGGAAGATGTTAGGGCCCAAAATGTAAGCAGGTCTGAGCTTGAAACATCACCGGGGCCAGCGTGATAACCAGAAAACTCATTTCTGACAATCGTGACGAACAACAGAGACAGTACAATGACAGCATCATCCATCACGCAAAGCTTTTTTCTGCACACAGGCCCCAGCACTAAGAATAGCCCACCAACTTGACTTAACAAATAAGCATGTATTATTAGGGCCATCAGACAAAGGACAGACCTTTGCATCTTTAAGCGTCAAGGAGGCATTTGGTTTAACTAGCCCAAGGGACAAGAAAAAACTATAACCTAAAAGGTGAAAAACAGATCACCAGCTTTGCAACTTGGTGTTACTTTAGTCTATTGATGACGACAAAAAGATTTTGGCATAGCCACAATTTGGCGCCACCCTCTAAAGGGGTAGTTGTGAAAACAGATGATGTGAGACAGAGCCAGGTCCAAATTGGTAGAGAATCATCCACCAAGGTGTCAAACCAATCTCCCTTTGACATATTTAAATGTAACGGTGCATTTAACTTTTAGAATGTCTGACAGAGCATGTTTATTCAATTACATTTGGCCTGCATTGACTTAGGGCTTCTGCAAAACCTCTGAAGAGATGGACTGCTGACTGAATCACCAGTTGTTCATAGCAAGTCAAAAACACCAACAGGCCTAATTTTTGTTAAAAAACGTTCTTAAAAATAATAAAAGATTAAAAACACTCCACTTAAATATTTGTATGACTTTTATATAGGGCTTCTACTGACAGAATCATAAGGAGACATGTGAAGGGGACACAGTTGAAGGGTTGTCGGGCAGGCCAGGACCCATATATCCAGCTCCTTTCATGTTCATTTCAAAAAATTTGGGGCTTGAATACAAACGAAATTTTAGAGATCCACTGGCAATAACAAGAATAACAAATAGCCATAAGAATGCAAGGTGAAACACCAATCGACAAATGCCATTGTTGGCACGATCCAATTGCTGAATATCAAAACAAAGAACTGTCAACTCAGAAATAGCTGCCAACTGCGCTTTGACGTGTGGTTTCTTAGTGTTTATTATACAATATATAATTTTAATTAGATTACCTTATTCTCAAAACGGCATAAAAGTATATTGGCTGATACAACGCCCTTGGCTAGACCAACAACAGCTGATGCCAGTTTTTCAATGGCATTCCACTATGGCGGTGCTGGGCGGGTCCTTTCGCTACTATGGCCAACACAATATCTGCCGACCGTCGACAACTGACAATAAAGCATTTAAGAGTGTAATATACAAAATGTATACACAAATACATAACACGTCATAAAACGGGTTCTTAATGTATGTAAGCATTTAAAAGCTCTATATATTTTGCTCGACCGATTGGGTAAATTCGCGCTGTCAGTCAGTGCACAGACGACTGTTCGCTAGCAAGCTAACTAGCCAATATGCCAGATGGTACGTTTTACCTATTTGCTGCTGTAGCGTTTTCAATCCAATAATATGCTTTTTGCTCAATAAGACAATGACACTTGTGTTTCTGACCGGGGGTGGGCTGCCATATTACACATTTTACGGGGTTTGCATCCAATTAGATGCAATGTTTTGTTGCCTGTAACGTGAGCTTGCCATGAAGCTAGCAGGGGATAGTAGCGGTGTGGCTAGCTGAATGATAAGTTAGCTCGCCAGAGATCACACTACTCAACATAAATGTGCAGGTTAGTAAACGACAAAAGCTGTGTTCATTCAAACCCATCTTTTTATTTAAAAAAAACACGCTTACCTCTACTTTGCAGGTAGCTTGGGTAAATGGTTTTACTAGAACCGGATTGAAAAACGATGACAACCTCTCGGAATGGAATTGCTGTGACGACCGCGCTGAGCTTTTGCAATGTAGTTACCTTATCTATGGTAGTGACATCATACACCGCAGCGGCAGGCCGAGTGTCCCGCGAAGACCACCGAAACGTGCCGAACATAATGCCCATAGATTATCACACTTTGCCCATGAAAATGTGTAATGTCACCAAAAACGAGAAATGTATTTATAATGTGGGGAACAATATACCAGAAAAATATATCTGGTATACTATCGTATCACCCTGTTTTGTGTCCTTGTTAATAAAACTTTTGTTTGTGTCGTGCTGTTACTGAATCAAAATTAGCAATAGGATTTCCAAAATATTTTAATAACTAGATAATTAAGCAGAAACTCTTATTCAAAGAAACTAGTAAGTGCACCTATGTTCATACTAGTCCTCCATGGGAATCAAACCCAAAACTCATTGCATTGCAAGCACCGTTATGCTCTACCGACCTAGCCACACAGGACTTTTAACATGCAAACCGCTTGCAAACAATGACATACTGCTTTGAGATAAAAACAATCCCAACCAACTGACTTGTATTTCGATATAAAACACAAGGTTATCATACATTTTTTCTCAATAAAGTATTGATTTTTTTTGGTACTCAGATATTATGTACTGTAATTCTGTTTATAGGTGTAACCATCCTTAAATGTGAAACAGCACCCCTGGGCCATCACTTTCCTTTGTTTTCAAATGTGTACCAAAAAGTTTTGTTTTCTGTGATGACATGCTGGGAAAGGTACGAATTCTGTCATTGTTGTAAAGATCATATTGTGGGTTCTGCCAGTTTCCCCCCAAAAAAACCTTTAAGACCTTCTGTAGATATAGTCATGTCTCACCTAACTTAATTCCCAGTCATTCCGGATAAGAGCTTCTGTGTCTGGCTAAAATGCTAATGTAATGTCAATTCATATTATAATGATAGATGTTTTCCACATACTGGCTCTTAATAGTTTTAAGATATCACCCCTCGTCAGCCCAATTGTCATGGATCAAGCTTTTGTCATGCTTTCCGTTACCAGCTTTGTGAAGTTAGATAGCCCCATCAACTGACACTTGCATGATAAATAGAACTGAAACAACCAATAGAAACCCTAACCTGCCTCTGTAGATCCAGAACACAATTTAAACAAGCCCTCAATCTCAATCTTCACATTCATTTCAAAGACAGAACCAGACAAGGGGTGTGTCCACCCCTGAGGCCGCCACGGTGTACATAGGAAACATGGCAGAAAGGGACAATGGCAACAGCATAATATTTGACTTGTAAGTGCTTTAATTCTTTGCTATTTTCTTGTTGACATTTCAATGATTCAGTCCTCTGTGGGTGAGGAGAGGTTGCCATACCAAAATATTCAATATAAACTGATCTGCAGCTAAAATTCAAATGTATTATTTGTTGAACAGCTTTGATGCAGTAGACTCGGGAGGCTGTTTACGACCTGCTGCCATCCCAGACCTCCAGCAATTACAGGTAAATTTGGCTATTTTTATTTATGCTTAATTGTGTGCTAAGTGTTGGTGTGTTTTGCCCATTGCCTCTTGCGCCTTGTGGAACAATGTTGCCTGTTTCAGAATCCTGGGACAAGCTGTATTGAGCTGTCTTGGTTATCCAACCATCATAGTTGCTAGCACCATGCTGGAAAGGACAATCAAAATACATGACTAGGCCAAAGTATTTGCAATCAATAGTGTGTGACAAATCAGACCCAAACATGCTATAATGAATGTTTTTCAAATCAGGTGTGGTAAGTGTATCTGAATTTTGCTTTGTGTCCCAGGAAATGCCTACCCTGTCTAGCTCAAGAAAACCTATTGAATCTCAGAACCACAATTATATGAGAAGTCCCAGGATTGCTCTCTGTTCTTGTGAAGGACTTCCCATCGTCACCCCCATTTGCCTACGGGCCGTGAGTTCACAGGATGAACTGAAAAACAGACTCCAAAGACAGTTAGTTTCACCAATCCATCAACGTGATGAGTACAAGAGAAGAACCAAAGAAGCCGAATCCAAAGTGAAAATGTTTGAGAGAAAGGCTCTTCTGGTGAGGGCACAGGTCAATGCTTTAAGACATGGTCAGGTCCCAAGCAACTCCGTCAGCAAACAATTACAGGTACGTCTAATTTCCTCAGCTACTTAATAAAGTTGTGCAAGTAAGTTTGCTGGTAAGTGTGAAAACCTCAGGCCCACCTTGTATAAGAACACAATGAGGGTTCAAATTCACAATGTCAATAACCTGTGTTCAAATGAGATGTGCTTTTATTTTGATATCTTCCAGAAAATGCGTGCACAACTGCGCAACTGGACAACAGCTGCTCAGCAACTGCATAGACCGAGTACACAGCTTCAAATACCTAACCTGAGATCTGAATCTGACAACAACTATGAAGCTAGAGGCCCTGGTGACAATTTCTGTTCTTATTGTGGCCAACCTCTTGCCGCTATTAGCATTGGATTTCGGGATGCAATGAGATCCCGGCAAGAATTGAAAAACAGCTTTCAGAGACAGTTAGCAATGGTAATGAAGCAACGTGATGAGTACAAGAGAAGAGCCAGAGAAGCTGAAGCTAAAGTGAGAGTGTGGGAGAGAAGAAACATTCTGATGAAGGCACAGGTCAGAGCTGCACGCGAAGCCTTCCTAACAGACATGGAGTTAGGTGATCGCAGAAACCCAGAACCAAATATTGTGTGAGCATTGGAGATAGTGAATAATGGAGATAGTGAAAAAGTACATTCCTTGAATTGGTAGAAAACTAAAAATCTTTCTTTTTCAATACATTACAGAATGAAAACATGGTTCATATTTCTTTCTCCTTTCCTCTATATTAAAGTGGATAAGTAAAAATGTTTCTAATTGTGTATGTAACATACATTTGACACTAAAGTATTTAAGCTAAAACCAATTGTTGAATAGTCTTGATTACCTTTAGAATTGTTTAACTGCAACTCAATACATCTCTATACACTTTCAAGATATATAAAATACTTGGTGATTAAAAATATATATCCTATTTCATAATTAAAGTAGAAGCACACATTTAAATTATTGACAAGAACACATCAACTGCTTCACTGTTGATTCTCTTTGTGGGCATCACATTTAGACAAATACTCACAGAGACAAACAGTAAACAATGCAAACAAAATCACTGCTTCCACTGATATGGCCCTGGTTATAATATAGCACCAATTATTAGCCTGGGTATACAGTATGTTTATGCTATCATACCCCTCCTTATTAAGCCAAAGTCCAAAGAAAATGGAAACATACAGTTTTAATGGATATGGTCACCTTCTACCATACTTCGGTTTTCCCTTGAACCAGATGCTGGATTCTATACATGTAGGTGGAGCCAAACATGACAAGGAGCTGATGTGATAGCACAAACATATTGGACCAGGCTCACTTGGTCATAGCACCAACCAAACAATTTCTTAAAATTGTAAGATGACAAATGATCGATATGAAACTAACGTGACAGGGTTTGGTACAGGACATTTTCTAGATGGGTGGCTACTTCGTAACAGTACAGTACAGAATGATGCAGCAGAGGTGAATACATACTGCAGTTAGAAGGACATGAAAAAATATAGATGTGGTTCATAGACTTTTTGGGACCAGGGACCCCTTTGGTGTTGTCAAATTAAACCAGTGAACCCTCCTCATAATCAACAGCAAACTGGAGTAAGGTAAAAATAGCACTGAAGAGAGTTTTACTATTGCTACATGGCTGAACAAACCAAGTGTTGCGCCCATTTGAAATGCAAACCACAAGGCAACAGAAAACATTATTCAGTCTTCAAGCAAATTTCCTGCAACTCAACACATTTTGCCATGCGGCTGAGAGTCAACTGAAGTCAGTTTTAAAGGTGCACTCGGCAAAACGGCATTGCCACAAGCAGATGTTAGTTAGATGAGCGAGATGCAATACCTTTCTCTCAGACGGTCACTGTATCTGAGCATGTGCACGGGTCCACCTGTCAGAGCATTTTAACCATGGGACCAAACCAGAGGAGTCGTTCATCACGGTTAAACCCCCCCATCACTTTGGTAAAACCATTTAGTGTATTGTTGTAAGTAATACATAATTAATGTACATTGATTTGGTCAAGGACCCTCTGCAGAATGTCTGCAGACCCCAGTTTGAGAACCACTGAACTATAGGACAGTAACAATTAGAGACCTTACTCTCAGATTATTTTGTTCATCCATTGTAACCATGTTGACTTGTGGATAAATGTAATCAAGTTGATATATTGTATATTGTATGTATATGCCAAAACCATTTAGTGTACATATATATAAATGAAATCAACATAATAAATAGGTGAAAGGAGCACTGAGTATAGACCTGGATAAATATGTTTGTGTTTTCAGAGTCCCCTCAGAGTAGAGCCCTGAATAAAACGTGTGTTCAGAGTGTCTCCGGGGTGGATCCCCTCAGATGGGAGAGGGTGCCCGCTGAGTGCCGGTGAGCGCCGAGTCTCCAAACACGTTGGCATAGGAGGCTTTGAGGAACTGGACGTAGTTCTGCAGACTCCTGTTGGTGCTGTCCGATTGCTCCAGGCGATCCTTCACATCCTGCAGCCGAGACTGGTACCTGCGCTCCGCCTGAGTAGGGTGGACACGCGCACGCAAGCAGACACACACACGCACAGCCCTTGTAAAATCCCTACTCTACAAGTGTGTGTCAGGATGAGTATGTCTATGTCTTAGCAGTGTAAACTGATTATAATGAGATATTAAAATGATTTGTCAAACATGCCCTGACCTCCTCTTTGCTGCGACGGAGGGTGGTGAGTTCTGTGGCGGTCCTGCTTAGCTGGGTCTCCAGGTCCACCACCTTGGACTGAGTGGAGCGCTCTTTGGTGGCCGCACGCTCACGTGTCTGGGACACCTGAACACCAGGACAGAGACCCTGTTAGACAGAGGTCCTTACGACAAGCCTCAAACTAAATGGCTGTGCCCCATGGGAAAGAATATGGCAAAATTTGTATAAACTAATGTTGTTCTGTCAGTATTCAGTGCAAAAAACCCCCCAAAAAACAGACTGACAGACACTAATTAATTTGCTACGTGTATCTCAATTTGAGGTCTGTGCATATGCAACAATGTGTAACTAAAGGGTAACGTGATCTCAAGCTGCTTTGTTCCCTCCTAACACCTATTCCCCCAGGCTGCCAGCCCCCACCTCCCTGGACCACAGACTGACCTGGCGTCGAGCATCATCCAAAGCCTCTTCCAGCTGCCGGGTCAGGTGGGTGCATTCACGGGACTTCTCCTCCAGGCGAAGCTGGTTGCCGTGGATGGTCTCCTCTCGCTTGGCCACCACAGCCAACAGGTCCTGGTTCTGACATTTGGCCTCCTCCAGCTTCCTGTGAAAGGGGAGGCAGAGTGGGGAGTTTGGGGGTTAGGAGAATTACAGACAGACAGACACACACAGTCACCAGTGTCACCCTACAGTGCATGCGGACATTGTAGGGGAATTGCTCCTGTAAGTCGCTCTGGATAAGGGTGCCTGAAAAATTGCTAAAATTAAAAAATGTAAAGTATTTTGTTGCGTTTTCATTTATGTGTGGACCCGGCCGGGACTGGGGCCCTAATGAAACGTTGCCACTGATGTTGTGTGAATGTGACTGTGTTAGGACATCTGCCGGACCTCTCCAGGCTCTCCACACGGTGCTGCAGATGTTTGTTCTCCTCCAACAGCAGAGAGTTCTTCTGTCTCACCAGCTCCACCTGGCTGCCCTGTTGCTCCACCTACACACAATCCATCCATCAGCCAGCAAAGAATAAACCTTTAATAACGCCGGGAAAGCCGCGTTTGGAAAGATGAGGATAACGTCACATTTTGTCTGCAGCACTTAAACCCGGGGGAGCCATGGTGGCTAACAAACACACACACACACACACACACACACACACACACACACACACACACACACACACACACACACACACACACACACCCCCACAACA
>JACXGI010002821.1:41578-69406 GCA_016801175.1 Esox masquinongy | reverse complement strand
TTATCGCTTGCACAGTGCTCCTTGGGATGTTTAAAGCTTGGGAAATCTTTTTGTATCCAAATCCGGCTTTAAACTTCTCCACAACAGTATCTCGGACCTGCCTGGTGTGTTCCTTGTTCTTCATGATGCTCTCTGCGCTTTAAACGGACCTCTGAGACTATCACAGAGCAGGTGCATTTATACGGAGACTTGATTACACGCAGAAGCAAGAAGCAAAATGGTTACAAGCAACACAAAAATAAAATCAGTTTCACAAAAAATAAAAATCAGTTTAGGTAAAACGATCACAGTTAACACAAGGACAGCAGCAGTTTGTTAAATTTACACAGGTTATTCTCCTGATAGCACAAGAACTTGCATTACCCAAAACAGTTACAAGCAACACCAAAACAAAAATACGCCAATAAATATTTAAAATAGGCAAGGGGGATAAGAATCCCAAGTTTAAGTTCGGTCTGCAGGCTACTCCAAAAGCAAGGAGCGTCACAGGAAAAGGCAGTCATATCCAATTCTGTGGCAATTGCAGTGGCCTCCAGTGTAATCCAGACTTGAGATACGGTTTTATGAGTTATATTTCTAATGTTGATAAGAGATGATAAATAAGAAGGTAGTTTATTTTAAAAGTTCCTTATAGACAAACACGAGAGCATGTTGTTCTCGTCTCAAGGACAGCGAAGTCCAGTCCACACTGATATAAACTACAGTGATGAGTTCTGTAGCTAGCACCCGTAATAAACCTAAGTGCTCAATGATAAGTAGCATTAAGTGTGGATGCCGTAGCATGCATGTAGATAATACCTCCATAATCTATAACCGACATAAAAGTAGTTGCAAAATGTGTTTTCGATTTGTGGAGGGCCAACGTTATGTTTCTACAGAGGAAGCCTAGCTTGATTTTTTGCCTTTTACAGAGTTCATCAACATGAATTTTAAAAGACAGTTTATCATCGAGCCATATCCCTAAGTATTTATATGCAGAGACTTGATTAATTCGAGAGCCATCAATGCATGTGAGTGCAAGTGTTATCAACTAGCTTTTTGGACCCATTAAAAAACATAAAATTAGTTTTCTTTGCATTTAAAACCAGTTTAAGTTTAAAAAACAACCCTTGTAGTATCTTAAAATCTGTTTCCAGCTGCAATAATGCCTGGTCAGTCATCGAAGCAAGAGTACATGACCGTGTCTTCAGTGTATAAATGCATTTTACTCTCTTATCTCAACACCGATATTGTTTATGTAAAGAGTGAACAGTAATGGACCCAATATAGAACATTGTGGGTTCCCTTTAACCAGCTCCAGTAGCTTCGACTGGGTGCCATCTACTCTAACAGCCTGACTTCTATCCTTAACATTGTCATCAAACCAACGACAGGCATTCGGTCCAAGTCCTATTGACCACAGCTTATCTGAAAGTATTGAATGGTCTACAGTGTCAAAAGCCTTAGACAAATCTACAAACACGGCGGCACAGCACTTACTATTGTCTAGGGCATTAGCAATATCATTTATAACACGTACTGTAGCCGGAATGGTCCTGTGTTTAGGTCTGAAACCAGATTGAATGCTAGAAAAATAATTCTTAATCGATAAAAATTATTGTAGTTCCTTATTCACCAATGACTCCAGAATTTTTGCAAAACGGGCAAGCTTAGAGATGAGACGATAATTATCCAATTCACTACCATCACCTCCCTAGTGGTAAAACAAAAGCTGTTTTCCAAGCTTTAGGAATCTTTCCTACAACTAGGGTTTGATTGAAATTCTTAGAATCTATTGCAGATAATACCTCACTTTCTGGGAATTTTTGGAAATAAAAAAACAGCTTATTGTTTTCCTCTTCCCCTGAGGGCCCTGGGGCTGAAGCAATAGACCAGTTAGGATTATATTGGCTATTTTTTCTTTCAAAAAGAAAACCAGCAGAAATAATGTGCTTTTTAAAGGTATCACATATTTCAGATCGGTCACTGACGATCCCAACATCTGATATAATTTGCTTCGGCAGGGTGGTCGTGGAGTTACCACGTTTAAGTGAGTTAACGGTTTTCCAGAATTTAAAAGCATCAACCAATTCATCTGTATTCCTCACCAAAGCCCATGCTTGATTCTTTTGTAGGAAGAGGCTTTTCAAGTCAGACGAGAACCAAGGATTAGTTAATTTTTTTTTTTAACCTTAAGTCTCCTTAGTGGGGAGTGTTTATCAGCCTTGGAAGTAAAAAATGAAGAGAAGAACACAAAAACTGGGCCCATTATGCAATTTGCGGATAAAAGCTCTGAGTGACAAAGGTCATGGTTGAAGTCTTGCTCTGAGAAGTTTATAGTTTCTCTTTAAAATTATACAGGGGTCAGGTTTTTTTGCCTAGTGTCTCTGATACATGCAATAGGGCAGTGGTCACTGATGTCATTTTCAAATAACCCAATAGCTATATATTTGTGAGGTGTATTTGTTAGAATAAGGTCTAAATAATGTAGATTTTTCCGGATCTTTTGGATAAGGATGGGTAGGTGTAGTTATTAGTTGAATAACATTTAGTTAGTTACAAACGTCTTTTAGTTTAAGGGATGCTGGCATCAGCCAGTCCAGATTGAGATCTCTGATAAAAACAAATCAGAGTTTGCATAATTAGACATTAACTCAATTTGCATAGAGCAGATACCGGAGCTGAGGGTGGGCGATAAACTTCAACTAGCATAAATAGTGCATTATGACCAAGGGCTACATTCAGAACTAAGCATTCATACTGTTTCGGGACTCAGGTTGAGATAGACACAGTGACATCTAGGCTGCATTTAACATATTTGGCAATACCTTCACCTCTACCCACTCTGTCTGATCTGTAGATATTGTTGCACCAACAGCCAGAACAAATTCCTTGTTTGTTGTGAAACTTACTTGGCTATAAAATTCTTTCAGATTCTGATATGATACAGTAGTAGATGCGTAACACTTCCTCGTGTAGCTACTGACAGGCCTGAGTTGGATGGAAACCAGATTACCTCTTACAATACCCCTCTGTCTATGTGAGGATGTGGCAACACGGTACCTTGACAATAGTCTATCAATGGCATATGGTCCATAAAAAAAACATTAGTAGTGCCTATAGAGCTATTTAAGACTCAGGGAGGAACAAAGAGAACAGTCTGATGGGGAAGCAACCAATTCTGAGTATCAACCCCAAAGGCTGCATATTGTCAGTTCCCAAATGCTCTACATGAGGCTAAAGTGAGAGCCAGGTTTGAGGAAAGAATGCTTGTGTCATATCTATTCAGATGTAATCCATCCTGGAGAAATAATTTCGGTTGGTGTAGGAAAGCTGTGAAATTGACCACATATTGTTTACTTAATGAACAACAATAACCGTTAAGCCAAACGTGCAGCTGGTGTACACAACTAAAATTATTATCTGTAAAGAGTGGAGTGGACCTGAGATAATGCATTGTTTACCTGATTGAAGTAGAGTATGAATCAGTGATTTAAAGACTTTGAGCTGTTCATTTTGCTGTAGTTGAAAATCATTTGACCCTGCATGGACAGTGTTAGCTGAGGAAGATGGGTGTTCACTAATGAGTAGCGGTAACATACAGTCAATGTCCTGGTTTCGGGCACCGGGTAACAAATGGTCTCTGCTTTCCTCATAGAAACATTTTTGATCATGGATGAGCCCAGAATATGGGTAGCGGTGCTGTTGTTTGGTTTTAAGTTGTGTCTCTCTTGAGATTTCTTCTTCCTCGAAAGTTGTATGGGGCTAGTTGTAGGACTGTTTTGTTGTGGATTGTTTAGATGGCGGGGGCCCATTGGCTTCAGAGTTGATTGTACTTATGGGGCCAAGGGCAGGGGCCTCCGACTCTTCCAGCACCTGGTATCTGTTTCTCAGATCTAAGGCATCACTTTCATCCCAAAATTCTGGAGGTTTTTGGTCATTTCACAGACACTTATTATAGAGTTGTTAGTGGCAAGGACTTTTCCAGTGGATTTGAAGTGTGTCTCACTTCAGTGACTCCGCCAGCTACAGGCTCCTCCACCACGGTGATAAGCCTTGGGCAAGCTGCTTCGTTAACCACATTTTAAAAGTGTCATTAGTGATCTAGAATGTCTACAACAAAGACGGTACTCCTCAGCAGTATGAAAGTGATCGATTCACAAATAAAGTGCATTCTATGTGTGCCTGACTTTCAGGATCTTTACCAATGTCCTGATGTCCTTGTTGAACTTATACAGCCATCGCAAAAAGTGGGGATTAAGGGAGACAACTGTTTACTCCGTGGTCAACGGTACCTACCAACCAGGGTTTACGTTAACTGGCAAATGCCGGGTTTTCGCCAGAATAACGTTCATGTCTGATGGGAAATATGCCAAATAAATAAATTGATTAATAGAATATTAAATAGCCTAATATTGTGTGACCTAGGCTATATGATATGTCACCAACAAAACAGCAAACCTCTGCTCCTTCTTACAGTAAGACATTACTGAGTGTTTGGTCATGTGACTAAGTGTGGCACGAGATTCAAAAGCCAAACACTCCCGCAGCAACTCGACAGCATACAACCCCGAAAGGTCGAAGGCAAAGGAGACATCCCTGGGCCAGTTTTTTTTAAATAATAAAACAAGCAATGGTACAAATGAGTATATCAGGACCACAGAAAAGCATCAAGCTCCTGCTCCTACTCATTTAATTTGATGGCCTTGAAATGCAGAGACATACATTCAATATAGCCTAATGTCTGAATGTAATTAACAATAGCTCGGCTATTTTTTTTATTTTATTGTTGTAGCCAGGGTTGTCACTATTATTTTAGTTGACAATTAATTGTCGCACAAATATCTGCAATAAAGAACTTAACTGTCTATATTGTAAATGTTATGCCATTATTATAGTGCGTGTGACACACACAAAATATATGGTCGCATTTGTGTTTATGTCTGGGTTTTGTAATGGGGAATTATTTTAATATGGTCACGTCTTCTAAGGTCATGTCATTGAGACAACTACTACGGTTGGCCAGTAGGGGGCAGAGACGTGGTCATTTTTGGACTAGATAGGACCCGGAACATACAGCTCCGGGAAAAATTGAGACCACTGCACCTTTTTCTTTCCTTTCCAAAAAAGTCGAAAAGGAAGGTTTTGAGTGAGGAACAGAAGGGTTAAAATTAATAGACCACTGCAAATTGAACGCTTCTGTTCCTCACTCAAAACTTTCCTTTTCAACTTTTTTGGAAAGGAAAGAAAAAGGTGCAGTGTTCTCTTAATTTTTTCTGGAGCTGTATGTTCTCTCATTATCATGAGAACTATGGAAAAGCAAGCCACATTTCCCGCCTCATCACTTGTTTTGTTTTACAGGTTTGCAAAGTGAATAAAGTACACTATTTAAATCTATCTAATTTGATAACTATAGTGATAATTAAGTCATAGTTACAGTTATAATAGTTTGACTGCACATCGCCGGTTTGAAAACTATTATTGTGTTGGGACCTTGAACCGGACGTTGAATGTAAAATGCAACAATGCATAAATTCAGAAATACACTTTTTTGACTCCTAAACTTAGTTATTTTTTAAAACTCCTGACAGTATCCCAAGGGTGTATTTTACTGAATATTGTATTGTTTACTTAATTTATTATTGTTGCACCAAAAGGGTTAGCAGTTAGTTAGCTCCGGTTAGCAATTAGCTAGGTCATGTTAGCTATTATCCGCTAGCTATCTTCTGTTGGCTGTTTTCTGGCTTCGGTTGGTTGCAAACTGGCGCCAGTCAATTTCTCATTAGTTTGTTTACCATTTAGGTCGCTAGGTTACCCAGCCAGGTTCATATTGAGTCAATTAATTGAGGTAATTAGCAAATGTCGAATCCTTTCATCTGAATGTGTGCTATTGTACATATATGGATATAATAGTGACTAAGGGTTTAAGCCAATATGGATAAACATAGATTAGTTTCCTATAGGATGTGGGAAGTGTAGGTGTGGGTTTTTAAGTAAAAATGTGAAATCTGGATTGTATTTGTATTTTGTGGTTTTGATGTGTGAATGGATTTGGGAATTTTGTTTTGGGAAATTATATACCTGCAATTTGTGGCAGATTGAAAATACTTTCAAGAAAGTGGAAAAAGACAAAATGCACTGCAATGAGTAAGAAATCATTATCGTGAGAACTCTGGAAAAACTAACCATGTTTCCCGCCTCATCACCTCTTCTGGTTTACAGATTTTTCTTAAACTTTGAACTGCTACGCCAGTCCCAAGTCTGGGACCTGTAACATGTAGCCTAAAAATATTGTAAAAATACACGTGGTGGATCCAGAGATGGTTCTTCAGATTTGTGATGTTGGCGCTTTTGAGCACATCTTTTCTAGAGCAAATCTGGCAATTTGCCTACTCCAAATTATTGGGGTCATCTCTTTCATTTGGCTTTAAATAGGGTGACCTGATTCAACAGGGTGAAATACGGGACAATCATTTCACGCCCCCCCCCCTTCGGGCACACCCACTCACCACCTACACACAATGCACATCAAAGTAGGGCCTACTATTTTATTGTACATCAAATTGTATTATCCAAAACACAAATACAGTCCGTTGTGTTTGAAACGAATTAATTGGATTGAAGCAACAAAAGAGCGTTTCAATAAGAACAACACATTGCGTCTCTCTGGCAAAGATTAACAGTTTTAACTGTAAAAGCTATACTTTAACAAAATATTGCATATGTGACAAATTAATTAATTGGATTGAAACAACAACCAAAGAGTGTTTACACTCCAGATAACATGAACTCATTAAGCTCTGAAAAATTAACCCAGCTTTCGTTTCAGGTGTACACAGTAACAAATGTAATAAAGTAACAGAATTTTGTCTACTCATTTTTGCTAATTTGAACACACCCCCCTGGTGTGGAGTACGGTGGCCTGTTGTACTTTTCGCATGAGCCAATGTTTCTCGGAGTTCGCTTGACTTTAATAGAAAGCTGTGCACTTTAATGCAAAATTTACTTGAACAAATAACATTGCCTTCATGGATGGTTGTTAAAGCGAGGTGGGATTTGTGCTTGAGCTTGGCAGCTCGTGAGAACTAAAATGTGATTGGATCATAGCCTGTAAAAAATAAGGAACTTTAAGACTGACACAGTGGTGGCAAATCATGACAAATTGTCACATTCGAATGGGCAGTAGGTCGGACCAATAAAAAACAGGACCAAGTGAAAATACGGGACAAAACCATGTTTTTTTCTAAATAAGTCGGGACAACTGAAAACGGACTGAAATACGGGACTGTCCCAGGAAAATGGGACGTCTGGTCACACTAGCTTAAAACCAAAATGCGCCCAGAGCGGTGCAGTTGTGTTTGGCTTTGGAAACACTAAATCAATGTTGTTATGATTGATCTTCACAAAACGCAACCGCAAAGCAATGATAATGTTTCCCTGCGCATTGTGATATGTCACCTCTCGCTCTGCTGCAAATATTATAGCCCAGTTATTTGAAATTGCCTTCCTTACGTACAAAAACGTGTTTCAATGTTTAATATGCAATGGGACAACATTTATTTATATCCATACATTTTAATGGGCATTATCTAATTAGGAAATATGTTTGGAAATGACAAAATTCGACTTACAATATTAGTCAAAATATTTTACACAAGCTTGAGTGTTTTTTTTCTTGAGATGATGCAACAAATAAGCAACTGAAATGCATTTGTCTATTAAACCAGGGGTGTAGGTTTGATTTAAAATGTGAGGGGGACAAACACTGGTGTAGCATGGTGACGCTGTCCTTACATGGATATGTGATGTATATGTGATCCACATGTACATTTTGTGTGCACTGTACTTGAATTTCACAACCTCACGTCCCAAGCTCCACCACAACCCTCTGGTGTGACTAAACAGGTTGACTCAACATCCTTCTGGTTCTGCTAATAAATATGAACATTCAAGATATGGGCTACACATAACTAATTTTATTTAAGTTATCCACCTTTAAAGACAACATTTCACCTCAGCTCCACGGTTGACCTTTTCTCCCTGGCTGTCTGATACTGCTATGACAAGGACCTTCTCACGGTCACCATCTGATCCTGCTAAAATGCAAGACATAATATGACATGAACAACTTGAGCTACATTGACGCCTGCAGAACCAGATGGCAATATTTGATCTATAAGACCCACATTAGGTTGAAATGTCAAATGCAGCTACTAAGGGAACTACAAGGTTAGCCAACTTTTTAAGAGATCAACTATTAAGCTAGTTAGTTAGCTATATCTTCTGTCTCATAGCTAGCTAGCTGTACCACTCACTTTGTCTTTGCATAAAAAACGCCCGTTTGTCTAACTCCAGTCTTTTCTAGGCTGGTGTCATACGGTGCTAGCTGTGAGTGCGGTGAACCTAGTGTAATGTCGACTGTATGCTAGCTAGCGAAATAACGTTAGCTGGCAAGCTAATATATATTTTGCAACTATCAATATCATTCATGTATAACGTTAGCCTAACTACCCCTTATCGGTTTTAGAAAGACACTCTGATAAGATAAATATCTACCTCATTCATACGTTACGGGAGGTAATTAGCTAGAGTTAATGGCAGCTGGGTCACCAAACTTTCATGAGCCAGAGATCGCAGTTGCTAGTTGCAATCGTAGCCTCTATTACGGTAAACCAGACCTATCCAGCAACTACGGTACCTCAAGCAAAGTGCCTGCGTGTTGTCCTAAAGCCAGTCTGATTCGAATTACGCAATTGCTTTCCGTACTGCTACTACAACGTTCTAGAGTCTGAGCTTTTCTTATAATAAGATTTGTGTTGAAAAAGTGTGTGTGTGTGTGTGGGACGACGACAAAATGCCATTTTCAAAAAGTGTGTGTGTGTGTGTGGGGGGGGGGGGCATGTCCCACTCATGTATAATGAAACCTACGCGCCTGTATTAAATAATAATATTGCGAAATTAGGCTACATTGCGGTGCATTGCAAAACAATTCTAAACTAGGTTTAAACATACTGAAATTAAGAAACAAAGGTGTTTCAGTAAATGATTTGCCTATAACTTTCCGCAGAGCCTGTCAAACGCACTCCGTCACACATGGGCTAGACATCCTACAGAAACTGACATAATTCGCATGGTATTTGTTCAACAAATCCCTTATTCAAATTGGAAACATAGATTTTGGAATCAAAAAATTGTGCAAGATCTTTTTCTCTAAAAACAATTGCGATCAGGCAGTTATGTAATAATTGCGACAGCCCTAGTTGTAGAGTATATGCGCAGTTCGCAAAGATTTCGAAGAGTTCATTCTGCTGACTAATTTAAATAAAAAACATTTGTTGGATCATAGCATTTGTGTTTTATTGCTGTTTAAATGTAGGCTATTATATGGCTATTTAAAACATGTCTAGTAGCTGTTCTATATGGCTGGCATTCTAGAATTTTAACAGCCATATTGGCCGTCAAAAAAAAGTCTAGCGTAAACTCTGCTACCAACATGTCATTATTATGTAGTATATTTAAGCAATAAGGCAGAAGGGATGTGTGGTACAGATACGTCCGGAAATATCTGGGCACAGACACAATTTTCAGAATTTTGGCTCTGTACGCCACCACAATGGATTTGAAATGAAACAGAGATGCAATTGAAGTGCAGACTTTCAGCATTAATTCAAGGGGTTGAACAAAAATATCATATGAAATATTTAGGAATTGCAACCATTTTCATACACCGTCACCTTATTTCAGGGGCTCAAATGTAATTGGACAAATTAACACAATCATAAAGAAAATGTTCATTTTTAATACTTTGTCGAGAATCCTTTGCAATGACTGCTTGAATTCTGGAACGCATGGACATCACCAAATACTGGGTTTCCTTCTTTATGATGCTTTGCCAGGCCTTTACTGCAGCTGTGTTCAGTTATTGTTTGTTTGTGGGTCTTTCTGCCTTAAGTTGTCTTCAGCAAGTGAAATGCATGTTAGATTGGGTTGAGATCAGGTGATTGACTCAGCCATTGCAGAATATTCCACTTTGAAAAAGAATATTCACTGTCTAACCAACTTTGCTAAATTTGAGCAGACAATATATCCCTAGACACTTCAGAATTCATCCGGCTGCTTCTGTCTCCTGTCACATCATCAATAAACACTAATGACCCAGTGCCATGCATGGCCATACCATCACATTGCCTCCACTGTGTTTTACAGACGTGGTATGCTTCGGCTCACGAGCTGTTCCAAGCCTTCTCTATACCTTTTTCTTCCCATCATTCTGGTACAGGTTGATCATAGTTTCATCTATCCAAAGAATGCTGTTCCAGAACTGGGCTGGCTTTTTTAGATGTTTATTGGCAAAGTCTAATCTGGCCTTTCTATTCTTGAGGCTTATGAACGGTTTGTACCTTGTGGTGAACCCTCTGTATTTGCTCTCATGAAGTCTTCTCTTTATGGTAGATATGGATAATGATATGCCTACCTCCTGGAGAGTGTTCTTCACTAGGCTGGGTGTTGTGAAGGGGTTTTTCTTTACCTACGATCATCCACCACTGTTGTCTTCCGTGGACATCCAGGCCTTTTTGTGTTGCAGAGCTCACAAGTGCTTTCTTTTTTCTCAGAATGTACCGAACTGTTGATTTGGCCACTCATAATGCTCCTGCTATCTCTCTGATGGATTTTTTTTGCAGCCTAAGGATGGCCTGTTTCACTTGCATTGAGAGCTCCTTTGAACAAATGTTGTGGGTTCACAGCAGCAGCTTCCAAATGCGAATACCACACCTGGAATCAACTTTAGACTTTTTACCTGCTTATTTGATGAAGAAATAATGAAGTAATAGCCAACACATGTCCATGAAACAGCTTTTGAGTCAATTGTCCAATTAATTTTGGTCTCTTGAAAAAGAGGAGGCTACATATTAAAGAGCTGTAATTACCCTTACTAAACCCTTCCTGTAATTTGGATGTGAATACCCTCAGATTGAAGCTGAGAGACTGCACTTTAAGATCATATTCGTTATTTAACTGTAACTTTAATATATTTTGGTAAACAAAATAACAAAACTTGTGTCAGTGTCCAATTATTTCCGTACCTAAATGTATATGGCCAGAATACCACGGCTAAGAACTGTGCACTACGCATAGCGGAATGCCTGGAAACAGTGCAACAACTACTATTGCTGAAATTATGTTGCAGCTTCAGCAGCACCACTGACAGCTGGATATCCTCCACTTTTGCACTGCACTTTTACCAAGACAATGAACATAATAGTTGTATCTGCCTTGAAGTTTTTGTGGATTCATCTCTCTCTATCTATATATTATTATTTGACTGAATGTAACGTTCAAATATTGGGGTATTGTGATTGTCAATAAAAAAACAAAGACCAGTTTTTTTGTTAATGGGTCCATTTGTATCGGCTGCGACTACATTGAAATTAGTTTGTTTGCAAGTAATTGAAACAACAACCTGAAAAAGACGCCTTTTCAACAATCACTTTCAACCAAACTTGACCATAGAGATGTCTATTGTGTTGTTGTCTTTTCCATACGAAAAACATATTTTCAACGACATGAAAAAGAGGTCTTTTCAACTTTCACTTTCAACCAAAGCCAAAAGTGGATTCACTGTCGAGCACAGTCATCTATTTAACGTCAGTGTCCTAGGTGGGTAGGCTACACTGTGGCCCAAATTTCAGTGAGGTAAAATCTGCACTCATGGGCTTGCCTCATCGCAGCAATCCCAAGTAGAGTCAGTTTGACACCTTTAAGTTTGAGACGTTTCCTCCGAAGCAAATTTGACCAAGCATCTTCTTAATCACACTGCTTGCTCACCAAGGAAGTCCTCTGCAGGACCTAATTTTCACTGCCTGGGAGTTTTTCTACCAGGATTTGAACTTGTGTGCGTAATGACACAGCTGATGTGCCTTAAACAGTCACCGTTAATCATTTAAGACTATTGTTGCCCAAAGGTGTTTTAAACCTGTTTAATCACTGTCTTGTCAGGAAGCTCTCCACTCTAATCCGTCTCCTGGAGGCAATGCACTGTGACACTGAGAAGCTGTGGGCCAACATCGAGGATGTGGTGATCAAGACTCTGGTCTTTGCCAACTTTGTGTTCTGCCACAGCTACCACACATTTCCTGTGTCACATCACCACAAGGGCCTGCTTCCAGATCCTGGGCTTTGACATGCTGATTGACCACCAGCTCAAGCCCTGGCTGCTAGAGGTGAGACAACACACACACACACGTGGCAAACACATGTTTTCTCCTGTATGTATAGAGCTGTGTGCTAGTATGTATTTGTGCGTGGAGGTCAACCACTCGCCCAGTTTCACTACAGCTGGACAGAGATAAAGGACCGGCTGCTTCATGGCACACTGGTGCTGATAAACCTGGGGGACTGCAACTGACGCAAAGCCACCAAGGATGAGAGGCGCAGGATCAGAGAACGGCTGCAGCATGTCCACTCTAAGGAGAGAAGGTGTGTTAGCGACATATCGGTGTGTTGTATAGTACTCTATAATCCGGTATGTACAAGAACTGTATGAATGTATGGAGTCATAGCTTTGACTCACAACAGAATCTGCTGCTCTAAGTCATAACTGAGTCTGCCTAGACTCAATCATAGTAGTCTGAGCCATAATAGCCTGCTGGTCTGAGTCATAGCAGTGTCTGTCTTGACTTTGTCATAATCGTCTCCTGCTCTGAGTTATAGCAGAGTCTGTCTTGACTTTGTCATAATCGTCTCCTGCTCTGAGTTATAGCAGAGTCTGTCTTGACTTGGTCATAATCGTCTCCCGCTCTGAGTCGTAGCAAAGTCTGTCTTGACTTAGTAATAATAGTCTCCTGCTCTGAGTTATAGCAGAGTCTGTCTTGACTTGGTCATAATCGTCTCCTGCTCTGAGTCATAGCACAATCTGTCTAGACTAAGTAATAGCAGAGTCTGCTGCTCTGAGTCATAGCAGAGTCGTGACTGAGTCGTAATAATCTGCCGCTCTGAAGTGAATGGACCTGAGGGTCCCACCCTGTAAGGTTTAGACGAATGCACATAACTGTAAGTTGTTCTGGATAATAGCTATTCACTGTTTGCTTGCGCTTGTTATAATTTGGCTAGTGTACGCTATAGGGATTTTTTTTGCAAAGAATTAGCACTGTCTGTTTTGCAGTATGAACCAGTATGGTACAGGGACAATATGGAGATCTGAATACAGCCCTACCCTACAACAACACTATATTGAGTCACAAAAGTTATGGAGTCATAGCACTGACTCATTTTAGAATCTTCGGCTCCAAGTCAGTCTACTGGCAGCTCAGAGTTCTCTCTTGGTACCCTTTATCTTAAAGTTATCTTTATAAATAAAGGCTAGAAGAAAAAACATTAACAAATTTAACTGTAATTGGTCCTGCTCCTTCCTAGTCTCCGGTGCTTCAGAAGCGTGGAAGAGAGCCAGCAGCAGGCCCTGAGCTATGAGGAACAGCACCTGGGTGGTTTTTGCAGGATCTTCCCCCGCCAGGGAGGCAAGGAGTATGACAAGTTCATGAAACACAGCCGCTCCCTTTTCTAGGAGACTGTTGCCTTTAAGGCCAGAGAGAAGTGTACCAGGTAGGTAGAGAACCACACGTACCTCAGCCACACCTCAACCACACCTACATGTTAGCCATACCTCAACCACACCTACACATCACCCATACCTCAACCACACCTACACATCAACCATACCTACACATCACCCATATGTCATCCACACCACACCCACCCTTCAATCACAGGCCACGCTGTCAAAACCCTCCCCCTGCAGGACATGCGGCCAAACTGGGAGTCAAGTGTGCCGATTCAGAATGAGCAACATGTCCTTTTCCCCAGTAAGTGGCCCGCAGTTCTTAGTTTTCTTAGTTTTCCCTTACCTTGATAGTGATCCACTTAGCTATTCCACCATTTTTTTGTATTAATTTTCATATTTTCCAAAGGTCAAAATTTTACACAGTACAAAAAAATAAATGACAGCTTAATAAAGCCAGCCTCAGTGAG
Organism: Esox masquinongy; assembly: GCA_016801175.1. NCBI lineage: Eukaryota > Metazoa > Chordata > Actinopteri > Esociformes > Esocidae > Esox > Esox masquinongy. Next base: position 55,402 of record JACXGI010002821.1, on the reverse strand, counting down.
TGTCAGTTCTAAATCAGCTACATCAGTTTCTGAATTATTTTGTTATTATGGGTCAACAAGAGAAATTGCAATGATGCACATTTTCTAACCTCCCTCTCTTCCTCACCTCTAGTCAATGAATCACTGGGTAAACTGGGTAACCACAGCAACAGCCGCTTCAACTGGCCCTTTCACAAGATGCACGTGCAGGGCCTGTCATCCGTCGCCCTGAGGCCGCCTTGGCCTCGGCTGCCCCTACCTCAGCTATGGGAAAGACCACATGGCCTCCATACAGTATAATCTCTGGACCAGCCCCCCCTGAACCCCTGGCCAACACCCTTCAGACCCAACCACTCGGACTGCTTTGTGCTGCTGACCCAGAAGGCCAGGTAGGAGATCAGTGGCTGTCAAACCTGGGGTTCTGCTGACACCTGTGAGCGATGTGGGCTCTCATGACATTTTGGGCAGAAATAGTGCAACATCAGGAAACGCACGGTAAGTGGAATAAAATGTTCCTTCACCAGCTGGTGACGCCATGGCAGACCACGGTCCACGGTCGTGACCTTGTGACGATGCAGCTCTTTTACCCTGGCAGCCCACCGCCTACAGCTGCTCTCCAGCCCGGACTCTGCCGTCATACAGACAGTTGAAGAACCCTGCGGCTGTGGAAACCTGCCAGGCTGCTGATCGTCCCATTAACCAGCCAAACCAGCATAAGCAGATTTCGGGAAATTCATCTACACTACCATTCAAAAAGTTGGTGTCGCTTAGAAATGACCACACCTACACATCAACCATATCCATACCTCAAGTACACCTACACATCACCCATAACCATACCTCAAGTACACCTACACATCACCCATAACCATACCTCAAGCACACCTACACATCACCCATAACCATACCTCAAGTACACCTACACATCACCCCTAACCATACCTCAAGCACACCTACACATCACCCATAACCATACCTCAAGAACACCTACACATCACCCATAACCATACCTCAAGTACACCTACACATCACCCATAACCATACCTCAAGAACACCTACACATCACCCATAACCATACCTCAAGTACACCTACACATCACCCATAACCATACCTCAAGCACACCTACACATCACCCATAACCATACCTTAAGCACACCTACACATCACCCATAACTCAACCATACCTACACATCACCCATAACTCAACCATTTCTACACATCACCCATACCTCAACCACACCTACACATCACCCATAACGCAACCACACCTACACATCAACCATAACTACACATCACCAGTCGACAGCTGGAGGAATTAAGTAGCTATCAATAAAAAGCTGGTCAGGTCCCAAGATAAGACACTGTTTAGCCTAGCCAATCAAAAACAAAATGTCTTTGTCTAGAGAATCATGCTTGAGGACCTGACATGACAAAGGTAATGAATTGTGTAATAAATGCTAACTACTGACAGAGAATAATGGCTAACTACTAGTTAAGAATGCCTAAATGGGTGTCAATTGATCGAGCGTTTGATACAGTTGGTTTTTGAATAAGGCCAGACCTTTTTTTCCTTTTGTTGTTGTTAGTTTTTGTTTCTTGTATGTTAGCTACTGTAGCATGAGACCCAATGCATCTAAAGAGCTGGTCAGGTTCTGCAGGAAAAACATAGGGGAGGTGGTGTTGCTGCCAGCGCATTCCACCCATGTGATGCAGCCATTGGACATCAGTGTCTTTGCCACCCCATGAAGACAGTGTTCACCCGGAATGCTGACCACCTGGGCCTGGTGCGTGGGGACGTTGTGGTGGGGAAGAAGCACTTTTCTGCCATGCTGCGGTGACCCGAGAAAATATCCTGTTGGTGAGTCTCAGTGCTTTGATGTGCCCACACGTGTAATATGAGCTATTTTCTGACTGCCCTACTTAGCTCTGGTTAGCCGTGTGGCCACACCTTATGGTTGACATTGACAGGGCCATTGTTAACTACTCTACTGCCTGATGTGAACGTGCTAAACTGCTGCTGGGCCATCGCAAGCCAGACACTGACCCATTGCAGCACTTAACAACAGTAGTGGAGGCGTGGCTGTTCACTGTTCAGCGTCATAGTTTGTTAAAAGAGAAGTCCATTCTTTTAGAAGTCTGTGCGGCAAAGATGGCTATGGTCTTCACATACCAGTCAGGATTTCTAAGAGATTTTAGAATATTCCTCTCAATTGCAAGGATTGCCAAGTTCCTCAGTCGTTCCTGTCCCATTGTTCTTGTTCCTCAGTTGTTCCTGTCCCATTGTTCTTGTTCCTCAGTTGTTCCTGTCCCATTATTCTTGTTCCTAAGTAGTTCCTGTCCCATCGTTCTTGTTCCTCATTCATTCTTGTCCCATTGTTCTTGTTCCTCATTCTTTCTTGTCCCATAATTTTTGTTCCTCAGTCATTCTTGTCCCATCGTTCTTGTTCCTCAGTCGTTCCTGTCCCTTCGTTCTTGTTCCTCAGTTGTTCCTGTCCCATTGTTCTTGTTCTTCAGTCGTTCCTGTCCCATTGAGTTCCTCAGTCGTTCCTGTCCCATTGAGTTCCTCAATCGTTCCTGTCCCATTGTGTTCCTCAGTTGTTCCTGTCCCATTGTGTTCCTTGTGTAACTTTTCAGTCTTTTCAGTCAAGAGAAACTCCTCTCAACCCCAGCAGATGTCACCCCGGTTGTGGCAATGAGAGACATAAGTCGGTACAATTCAGGCATCATTCAGTCCACTGGCTTTCATTGACTGTAATGAATCACAAAGCTTGTAATGAATCGCAAAGTTCCTTTTCCCTGTAAAACACCTGCAACTCTGACTTTAGTTTTGCCAGGTCAAAGAAATGGCCATAGTTATCTGTCAGACTTCAGAATGCAGCAAAAGAAAAGTCTCTTCTGAACTATGGGAAATTTGTCGAAATCTAGAAGCTCCATGAATCTCAAACATTCAAGGTTTTGATACCACGGACCAGTGAGATTTTTAACCCTTGCATGGATGGAGTCATACAGTTGCCTATAAACTTGTCTGGGATCCTCATTACCTTGTCTACGTTTTCTTCTGTGCATGAGCTTCGAGTCCACTGTAACATCTCCTGCTTTATTGAAAATCCTCTCAGAAGTCTCCGCTGACTTCAACTCCTCCACAGTGTCCATGAGCCTCTCGACACTCCTTTTACAAAATTAAACATCCATTGCGTTTGTCTGCGACACGTCAAACACAACATCTGTCTGGGAGAAAATCTGCTCACATGTAAAAAGCAAAAACATGAATTCAAAGTCTTCTAACTTTGTCATCAGCTCATCTGCTGTTCTTATAGACTCATCATCCATGGAGGGGTGATCTATGATGCGAGTGAATGTGTCCATCAGGCTTTCTCTGTTAACAGCCACTGTGCTGACAATACGAGAGGTGAAGTTCCAACGTGTGGCTGCATTTCTTGGCACTTTGGAACACCCAGATTCTTCCAGCATGAATACTCTTTTGGTTGATTTGTAAAAATAAGAGCTGAACCCACCAAGAGTAGCAAAAAAAATCTTGGCCTTGGGGATGCTTTTCAGTCCGTGCAGAGGACAAGATTAAGGCGATGTGCATAGCAACGCACAGAGACTGCACTGCAGGCAACCACTCACGCCTTAGCTTGTAAGCCGTTTGGATTTGTGACCATAAAGCAGCGCCGTCATAGGTTTGTGCAATGAGCTTCTCCACAAAGTTCAAACCAGACATCTCTGACTGCAGTAATAAAAAAATGGACTGGGCATCCCGTCCACTGGACACAAGCAAAACAGCCCCAAAAGAGCTCCTGAATTGTGCCATTATCATCTATAAAACAGACAAAAACAGACAATTGAGAGTCAGTTCAGTTGGTTTTGTCAATCTGCCATGCAAAAAAGGGAGCTGCATCCACCTCTCCTTTGATCTCACTTAAAATTGATGATGCAATTGCTGATATCCAGAGGCGTTTCTGGCCAATCTGGCTCCCTAGGCGAAATCTCTAAATGTCCCCCCCAAAAAGAAAAATGACAGCTTCAGGGTAAATAACACTTTTTGTGATTTAACAGAATTAATACTAATAATATCTTACAATACAGTTCTGAATAATTCAGGTTATAATTTCAGGTACACCAGCACAGGCAAACAGAAAAAATGCATTTGTACGTTTTAACACTCAAAATGAGGGAAATAATTTCATATGCTGTCCTACAATAAAGATGGTGCAAATGAAACTTGCCTGGATCTGGTACACTTTGCCTGAATCTGGCTGATAAGTAGGCAAAACTGTTGAGTCGGGTGTGGATGTGTCTTGACCTATACATTTGATCACATATGAAAAAACATTGGACAAAAACATATCGCCATAAAATTATTGGTGACAGGCACAATTATAAGAAGAGAACATCACCACAATCTTCATCAAAAAGTAAATACGCTACTCACTCTCAGAGGGGATTGATTGAGTTGATGATAGCTCCCCTTCAGTGGCAGCAGTATCTTCCTTGCCTCTCTCCAAAAACGTCTTGAGAACACCTGTTACATTAGATTGCAAAATAATGAATTCTGAAATGCAAATGTTCAGAACAACAAAGATACATCTAAAGGTCAGTTCAGATCAATGATTTGCATCAAGATTGAATGCAACTTGCAAAAGAATCCTAGATGTTCTAAAACTACACTAGTGCACTTGACCCAGCGATTAGGTAGGTCCTCAAGACCCAGCCAACGGCTTCAGATGCTCTGCAACTAACTAGTTCACCACTGCAATTATCTATGCAACATTTTAAAACCATTTCGTCTCGAATTATTGATCTGAACTGGTCTTTAGGGTTCCACTTCCACCCTTTGCCCACTGCCTGAGCACATGCTATGTATTTACTGCTACTCCATGTAGTTCTAGCTTAGCTAGTCACTAGCCTAGCTAGTTGGCTAGCTTTCAAATAGCTAAAACCAGAGACACAGACGCTTTTAAAAATGTCCATAAAAAACATACCACTATACTTACGTCTCCTTTCTTCCTCATCTTTCCTCTTCTTTCTCTACCGTGCCCCGAGTGGTTTGATCTTTTCATGTAGTAGCCTACAGAACGGCAGTCAGAAAATTTTGATGAACTGGCTTACTCACTCAACTCACCCACCGTCCACACCTGGCCCTGCCCTCCCTCTTATTGTGTTATTTGTTTTATTTTTTATAATAATTAAAACTACATTCAGATTGATTGCCCCCATATGTATATATAGCGTTTAAAGGGCAGGAGGGGGGGTGCGGAGCACCCAATCGGCGCCCCCGCTGCAGGTGGTGCCCTGGGCGACTGCCTAGGTTGCCTATGCCTAGAAACACCCCTTGTGATATCAAATCATTCTGAGTGGTTTTAGACAGGCCAGAGAACACACCAGAATGTTCCATATGCTCCGATAATATGCTGTCATAGCATGCTATCAAGTCCACCAACTCCCTGTAGTTGCCCATGTTAGTGACACCTGCCTTTCGTCATGCCCTCTAAAAGATTGCTCTTGCATTCCAAGATAAGCCATTGGATCAATGACAAAGATTAACGCATCTCTGTTTCATCTCACTTTAACATAGTAGTTTGCTCTCAGCAAACGCGATCCCTTGTCAGTCAACTCATTGATGGGCACCCAACCAAAAAGTTTCAGCCTACTATTCGTGCTGATGTGGTCAAAACACTTATTATGCCTTTTCGTAGCCCTATCTAAATTCCTAACATCACAGAATTCTTAAAAAGACCAAGTGTTAAATTGAGCTTTAGGGTTCCCCATCAGAAGGCATAACCAACAATACAGTCGGTTAGTTGTGGGACTGCCCGTTAGCCAAGACTATTTCTCATACCAGGCCTTATTCAGCTTCAAATCTTTCTGGTGACCTGGTCTAGCATTTTTGATCATCATTATCTGTGGAATTGGTCGTTCAGCAGTCTTGACCTTTACCTGTGCTGTGTAGTCTATATTGTGAAATGGCTGTGCCAACAAAAAATCCACAAGTGGTTCTTCCCTATCCCACTCTCTGCGTCCATGCCTCAAACACCTGCATTTTCTTATTTCATAGTATACATAGTTTCCATTTTGGACGACTGAAATATTATATACTCCGATCAGCCATAACATTATGACCACTGACAGATGAAGTGAATAACACTGATAATCTCGTTATCATGGCACCTGTCAGTGTGTGGGATATATTAGGCAGCAAGTGAACATTCTGTCCTCAAAGTTGATGTGTTAGAAGCAGGAAAAATGGGCAACCATAAGGATCTGAGCAACTTTGACAAGGGCCAAATTGTTATGTCTAGACGATTGGGTCAGAGCATCTTAAAAACTGCAGCGCTTGTGGGGTGTTCCCGGTCTGGAGTGGTCAGTACCTATCAAAAGTGGTCCAAGGAAAGAAAAGCGATAAACTGGCGACAGGGTCATGGGCGGCCAAGGCTCATTGATGCACGTGGGGAGCAAAGGCTGGCCCGTGTGGTCCGATCCAACAGACGAATTACTGTAGCTCAAACAGCTGAAAAAGTTAATGCTGGTACTGATAGAAAGGTGTCAGAACACACAGTGCATCGCAGTTTGTTGCGTATGGGGCTGCGTAGCCGCAGACCAGTCAGGGTGCCCATGCTGACCCCTGTCCACTGCCGAAAGAGCCTACAATGGGCACGTGAGCATCAGAACTGGACCACGGAGCAATGGAAGAAGGTGGCCTGGTCTGATGAATCGCGTTTTCTTTTACATCACGTGGATGGCCGGGAGCATGTGTGTCGCTTACCTGGAGAACACATGACACGAGGATGCACTATGGGAAGGAGGCAAGCCGGCGGAGGCAGTGTGATGCTTTGGGCAATGTTCTGCTGGGAAACCTTGGGTCCTGCCATTCATGTGGATATTACTTTGACACATAGCACCTACCATGGCATCGGTATTCCCTGATGGCATTGGCCTCTTTCAGCAGGATAATGCACCCTGCCACAAAGCAAAAATGGTTCAGGAATGGTTTGCGGAACACAAGTTCAAGGTGTTGACTTGGCCTCCAAAATCCCATCGAGCATCAGTGGGAGGTGCTGGACAAACAGGTCTGATCCTTGGAGGCCCCACCTTGCAAATTACAGGACTTGAAGGATCTGCTGCTAACGTCTTGTTGCCAGATACTACAGCACACCTTCAGAGGTCTAGTGGAGTCCATGCCTCGACGGGTCAGGGCTGATTTGGCAGCAAAAGGGGTCAATATTAGGCAGGTGTTCATAATGTTATGGTTAATCGGTGTATATATAGCATCCACTTTATAATATCAAGTAGTATCTTTATTTTCAGTTATTCAACATTTTACATGATGCTCCTTGGTGGCTGATGTCAAAATTGTAAATGCACACCTTCCAAAAAGGGTGATTCTGGACAATTAATTGCTAAAGACATGGCCATATCTCCTGGCATCTTCTCTACCATTTCTGATATAGGCATACTGGTTGGTTTTTTTCGGAAGTTAAGCCTACAGGTGCGTTTTCTTCCTTCCTGTCAGTAGGCTGGACAATAGAACGCATATAAATTCACCCATGCCTCTAAAACGGCAAAAGAATGCTGGCTGAGCTGGAAAGCTAGTGCATAGGGCTGCACGATTAATCGAAATTATTTTTGAAATTGCAATTCGAACATGCGCAATTTCTAAACCGCAGAATGCTGCGATTTTGGCTTTTTATTTTTACCTTCAATCAAAATACTAATTTTTACTGGTGTGCCATCTTCGCTGTAATCATATTCGTATTCGTACACAATTTATTAGGAGTTGATTTTAGGATCCGTTTGCCTACTTAAAAATATTCAGATTATTAGTATAAAGGTTGTAGCCTGGCAAGCGAACGGCACGATCGTGTCAGGCAAAACATATCTGTAATCCCTCTTACAACACATCTTTCCCTACCCTTTACTATTTTAATACAATAAATGTTTGCAGTTCAAATGTCCAGCTGTATGTCTCGTATCGGTCAATCAAATAATACAATATTGTTCTGATCACGCCTCTCACTCGTCCCAATTCATTAAAAGTGAGTTCAAATGAATATTCTTAAAATATCCCAATTCCATGATGGGCCTATAACGAAAGTAATAGCCACAACCCGATAAAAGCTATAACATGCGCGGGTCAGGGAAATGATGAACAGCAAATTCTAACCAATCAGAAACATCAAAATACGGCGTTGAGCGTTGCAAAGAAGTCTCTTGACAAAACCAAAAATACATCGCAAACCCAGCCCAGACCAGCCAAACAATCATCAATAATCAGGGGTGGCGGAAATGTTTTATGACGGGGTGCGGGACTTCCTATTTTAATGTGCATATTAGTAGAGACGTAATTTTACTCTAAATATGCATAGTCATACCAATATATGATGAATTGATAAACCACAAGTCATTTTTTTATAAGTCTATAGCAAAAGTGGAAAAATTGTATATAGAATACAGAAGAAAATGGCCTAACAAAACGATCATTTATGCTTTAGAAAAACGTTGCCTACCAGCTATAAACATTCACAAAAGCAGATCTTCCCTCTTGAAGAAGCAGGTCGGAGACATTCGCAAATGACATGAAAAGTGCACTAATTAAAAATCGTGAAAGTATTTAACAGTAAAAAATTTAGGCTGAAAAACACAACTAGATTAGCCTATACGCTATACTATAAAATATATAGGCCAAAGGCATATACAGTGTGGAAAGAATAGCCCATAGAACACTTAAGAGAATGTCCTAACAAAATCCTTTTAACTTGCATTTTATGCTGTAGCCTACTCATTTTAAATGCATTGAATTCGTAAACATTCCCAAAAGTGGATTGTCTGTATTTTTTCGGTCTACATATTCAGACAAAATACTTCTAAAAATACATAACTTCGAATATTTTACTCAATATTTTATTTTAGAGGAGCTGAGGCAGGGGTACATCACACACATCCCTTCTTTTGCCAGCGTAACTTGATATGAGAAGAGCTCACCTAGACATGAAGAAATAACAGCCAATCACATATTATTTAGCCAAAGACGTGCACTTAACCACATCGGAAGGACATGTTATTTTTTTATCATATCGCAAATAAAAATGCAATCGCAATATGTAGCAAAAAAATTGCAATACGATTTTTGTCTATATCGTGCAGCCTTATTAGCGCGTGCCCATAGTGAGTTGAATCGAACCTTCGTTGAACCTCTTCTTCTTGAATGAAGCTTAAAATGAAATTTCCTTAAAATCTCACCAAAACAAGTCTCCGCTTTTATTTTACTACTTTAACCTAATTTCATGACGAAACTGAAAAATAACAACCGGTATAGGAAGTAAACATCAGGTCCTTGACGGTATTAATTGCGTTTAAACCTGCGTGGAATTGGAAGTATATAAAAAATCGCAACTTCTGACTATTTCTAGTCTAGCGTTTGAAGACAGTGAATGGCGCTGCCAACCCACATTTTATTTAAAAAAAGGAGATTCTCCTGATTAAAATGATGCCCCACTTGAAGAAATAAAAAGTAGACATTTCGAGATATTCGCCTCAGTACACCAGCATGCCTCTCCATTGGAAACCAATGGGCGGAACTCAGAGTTCTAAAGGAAAAAAGTTATTTGGGATTTGCATTTGATGACAGTGAATGGCGCTGCCCAATCATATCTAATTTAAAAGGGGAGGTCCTACTGGGTAAAATGGTGTCCGACATTAAAAAATAAGAACATATACATTTTGAGATAATTGCCTCTGAAAACCTGCATCTCTCTCCTAGCCATAAGAAACCAATGAGTGAAGCTTAGTTTCATAGGGAAAACGTTTTCGTGACTAGTGTGTTTTGGCAGCAAAGCCCGCTAGGCTGTCTTATTTAAACGGCGAGGTCCTCCTGATTAAAACGGTGTCCAACTTTAAAAAAACAGAAAATATACATTAGAGAGATCTGAAGTAGACAGCGTCTTCGTCCGCATGTATAGCATTTTTCCATAGGCCGGATCAGTGTTCGGAAAGTAATGTGTTTCTGAAATTGCGGAGGCTAATGTTAGATGTTATAGGACAATTCTGATTAATTAGCAGTTTAGTAAGGATGTCCGTAAACCTAGTGACATTGTAGAAATGTTTTCCAAATTAAGGTACTATATACATCCGAGATGGCAGCATAAGGACGACGGATGAAAATCCTGACTTTTTCATACCCGATTAGAGAAAAACTTGCGCCAATGAGGATCATTTTGTGAGGCAATTTTCATAACGTGTCATAATGTAATCTGGTGGTGTAGTACAAATAGAGACCCTTGTGAGGCAGGGAGGTAGCCGGGATATTGAAATGCTTAGAAAGAAATAAGGGAGAATACCAAGAACATTGCTGCGTAGCATTTTCGTTCACGTCCACATAACCACCTCCATCCCACCCTCAAACAAATATTCCCGTCGGCGCGCTTTTTTCTGTAACCTTTCAATATTAGTCTACCTATCAGTTTTTCAATGAAGAGTGCGTCGCGCCACCCCCCTACCGCCCCCTCTTAACAATTCTTCCCGCGGTTGAGGGGAAAGTCTGCAAAACATAATATGGAGGTTGATTTTGTTTAACTAGCCATAAGCGGTCAACGGAAGTAGTAGTTGCTGATTTGCTTATTTGTCATGCCAAAATCTTCGCCGTTAACAAAAAGCAGCCCTGGAGAGTTATTAATTTAAATACAAAACTTTTCTATAGATAAAAGACGTTTCAGAATGTCACTGTTCTTGCTAGTATTGCGCCCTAATCTCCTCCCTAAAAGCAAAATTAAGCAATATCACCATCACAACAGGTGCATCACACCCAGTCATTCAGTGTATATAATTGCTAATATTTCTTAACGTTAAATGCCATTAAATGTCATATCGCTGTGTAGCCTATTGAGCTCTTTGGTGGGTAGTACACTGTCTGCTGGTCGGTGGTGGGCTCAAAATCTAAGGGAGCAACTGCTTCAGATCTAAAAATGAGTACCAGCAGCTAAGCAACGACTTAGAACATACATATGGTTTTGTTAGTACATGAATGTGCGCATCGCTCGATTTCAAATCTACTGAACATTTACAAAATAAGTTGAATTGGTTCGCTAAAATGTTACGATGAAGGCTTAGGATCGACGGAAATACACAAATATCAATACAAAAATAGGATTAAATAAGGTTTTACGCTTTTTCAGTCTTCCACGGCTCCACATCCGACATCGTTGGCGCCTCTCTCCCTTCCCACAGGCTCGCTGCTCTGCACTAACGACGTGAAACATGAATCACAACACTCGTAACAGCAAGCTTGGAAGAAGTAAACACATTGGTAATTGAAATTAGAACTATATCTGTGTATTTTGTAATTGGCCTCTCCAACGTTACAGTAGTTGACTAAAAACTGTAAAATTAGCTGCGCTAGCTAGCTAACTTTTCTGCATCACGACGTTAACGTCAGCTAGCTAAACATTTCGTTTTTTTTCCTACCCCGTTTCCTCACACATCAGTGCTGCATCGCCGCTAACCGACGAAGTGGAGAGGGAGGTGACTGAAGCTCGAGGGAGTAGTATCACAACAAGCCAGCGGCGGGCGGGAAAGTAGGGGCGTCGTTAGGCCGTTATATTTCAGGAATAACCCAGGATCTCAAATGATTTATATATTTTTTTTTCAAAAAAATAAATAAAAAATATCCCCTGATCTATTCATCTGTAACGCCGATCATGCATTAAAGCCCTCAAAAATAATATGATTGCATTGATTAAAAAACGCAAATGTTTTGGTTCCTCTGTGTCACTCAAGCAGCATATCTACTTCGCACTACTTGACAGGCGCGCATTTCGTGTGAGCCCGCGGAGAGAAAGAGAGCGCGCAGCACAGGTTACGGGGCTTGTCATTGTACGCATCTGAATCTGGCCGTTCGCTATGGATATACGATCATTTTTCGAAAAGAAAAAGGACAGGTGTCTCCTGTAGCAGTAGAAGTATTAGCAGCAGATGAGTCAGGATGTGCCACTTCCTCATCTGAAGTTACAAGCTCAGGTTGGTGAAGAGGGCTAGTTAGCTAGCTAATCTAGCTCAGTCGTTCTCAAACGTTTATGAACACCATTTATAAAAACAATAATTTTCAAGGCACCCCTTTACATGCTATTTTGTACATAACATATGATTATAGCACACAATATTGAACATTTATCGGTATGTGTTTATATATATCCAACTACAATTTCCTCACAGCAGAGCTGTTAAGAGTAACTAGCTGATTAACATACCCTGCCATACAAGTGCAGTGTCCGCTGCACAATTCCCTCGCTATAATCCAGGCATTGTAGATCTTAAGTACCTGGCCGGCGCCGACCTCTCCAAACACTACATGCAATCCCGGGTTTCTGTCAAATATGTACAAACTTTGTTAACTTTTCCATTAAAAAGTAATTGTATGCATCCAGACTTTTGTAGTCTTTTATAGCCTCCCTACTGTAGTCGAACTCTACCAAACAATGACGTTAAATGTGGCGAGGTAGCCAGCCGAAATGTTTCTAAGCATTAAGGTGAAACCAGCAGAAACATTATTATTGGTAGACATTTTCAAAATAAAGTGAGTGCTCATAGCTACGCCAGATATTTATGATTGAATCATTTCATAATTCAAAGAGCAAGATGAGAAGTGCAGCTAAAGAGTTGATGTCTGATTGACAATATATAACTAGACAGCTAGCATGTACATTAAAATTTTCGTCCTGGGGGGGGTAGCCCGGAATGTATTGTGATCCTAGCAATGCCTTTGCCAGAAAGGACGCTGAGATTTTTTTAAAATAAAAAAATACATACTGACAAATAGAATGGTTCCACATATCACCTTAGGAATGGTGTGATTTGTAAGATAATTTCCACCATATGCAGATAGCTGATTCATGGCTAATCGGGTGTCTGCCCCCACCACTTCACGCAGCCTGCCCTTTCTCCTCTGCCTGCAGGTGTCGCTATTGGAGGATTTTAATCAGAATTGTAATAATGGATTTTTTCCAAAGAAGAGAGTAATTATTTTATAAATGATACTGTGATTATTTGGTCATGGTTTATTTCAAACAATTACTCTTTTTCGTATTTTGATCTCTCTCTTGCCTCTCAACAATGGAGGAGGAGCAACCCCCTCTGCCTCTATGGACCAGCCTCCTCTGAAACAAAGGTAACATGGGAGTTCTGCCAGTCCGTTTGGATCCTGAGGAGTAGGCTGTCTGGGCTTAGGGGATGCTGGGAGGAATGTGTTGGGGGGAGGGACAGAAGGAGAAAGCGAGAGGGAGGGAGGGAGAGAGAGAGGGCAAGAGAAGGAAAGTCAGACAGAGGGAGACAGGGAGGGACAGAGAGAGAGAAAGGGAGGGACAGAGAGAGAGAGAGAAAGGGAGGGAGTGGGAGGTAGGGAGAGAGAGAGAGAGAAAGGGATGGAGGGAGAGAGGGAGGGACAAAGAGAGAAAGAAAGGGAGAGAGGGGAAGAGGGTGGGAGAGGCAGGGATGTAGGTGGTACCTGCAGGCAGTGTTGGCTGGGTTATGAGCAGCTGCCTGTCTGTAAAGACAGTGGGTGATTCTGCAGCAGCCAGGAGCGCAGCTCTCCGGTTACAGTACCTGTCCATAAAAGCAGGCCCCCACTCCCCCCTATTCCCGCGCAGAGGCCCCCAAGGTCCCTCAGCGTACCCACAAACCGCACAGGCGATGAAAGCTGTGGCTAGGAGGCCAGAGCCCCACAAACAAGAGGTAAAGAGGCGCATTTACAGGGATCTTTTTGATGTCTTCTCGGCATTGGGTTGTGTGTGTGTGGGGGGGGGGGGTCAGACTGCCAAATAAGGCTGGGGTGCTGCTGGGTGGCTGGGCAGGGG
>JACXGI010002821.1:5241-41478 GCA_016801175.1 Esox masquinongy | reverse complement strand
CCATCCCGTTTATTGTTTCGGGCTTTCTACCACATACCAAATACTGATTTCAATATCTAATATTTCCATGCACGTTGATGATAGTGTTAAGTAAATACATAAATAATACATAAAGAATGGATTGTTACTTATATTTATAACAGTATTTTCCAGGGCAGACCCTGTGTGTCAAACGCTGCACCCAACCGGCCACCAACCCAGTCAATCTCCTTGTTAAAATATCTTGCGTACCATGTGACATCCAGGAGCCGAGGAAGGACTCCTGTGTATTCTCCGTGAAGGGCAGTTCATGGCAGATCTCTCCACTGCTCGGTGTGGTGCACACCTTTTCTCTTTAACTGTGAGAGGAGGCTTAACAGTTCTGAAAGTAGTAATAAGCTCCATGTGAACTATACAGGTCTTTAAAATGGTCTCTCTCTGATGCTGTTTACAAGACCACTGCGTTTTAAGAGTCTGTCTTTTCCAACGGTGAAAAGTCCAATTGCCCTACTCTTAATTATTGTCGGGCAGCAGATTTTTACTGGGCTTATTCATAATGAGATGCGCTCTACGGTTTTACTTCGGCGCTTACTAAGCGAGAGCAGTTGGAACTGTAGAGTTGCCTATGTCGTTGTTTATGTATTTTTTATTCATATTTTTTGTTTGAGATTTTAGGCTAGTGAAAAGTGCTGAAAAGATTGATGTGGCTTCTGCGGTTTAGCAGCATGGAGCACATCTCTCTAGGCATGTGTTCTGGCAGGGGGTTGAACACGCTGATCCATAGACTAGCAGCCACTAGGTGGCAGTAGTGACACTAGTTTGAATCAGACTCCTTTAGGAGACATAGATGGGTAACCAGGGCGTTGAGGAGGAGGGGGGAGGGGCCGTTGATGTGCGGTGCTTCCTGTTAGTAGACACTGGGGAACGCTGGCCTTAAAGGAAATGACATGGTGCTGACACAGAGAGCTGGATTTACAGAGCTCTTCTCACAATTGCCTGGTGGGAGGAATTTTTTTTTTTTTACTTTGTGTTTCCTGCTGGGCCTTTCTGTAAAAGCTCAGATTACAATGTGTTTGACTTGAAGCCGAATGTACAATACATGTCATATGGCGTCCCAATGAAAACCTTGATGAAATTTTGACTTAAATTAAAAAAGATTTGTAGTCGGAGCAGTACATCCCGCTCGCGTCTGACGAACGGAGAAAATGTATTTCAACTACGTGAAAGAATATTTACTTTTAACAAGTGCTGTTTGGTCGGGGATGGTCAGGAGGCATCTATCTGCCCCTTTGTCTTATCTTCTCTTTCAGATGACTGCATATCGGCCTGACCAAGTGCAAGTTTTAGAGTGGTAAGTCCCTCCCCGTTACCGCGGACGATAAAGCCTGACGATTAACAGAGATTTACACACCAAGTGAACCAGTGAATACCGTAATGACTGATGATAATGGCTGGGGCTTAATCCCGATAGAGCTGCTCAATCAACGGCACTGTCTCCAAGATGTATAGCCATTGATTGTGTGTCATTAAAATGTCATCAATCGAGCTCATTAACCTCAAACTATTTGGCTTCCAACACTCGTGGACCCGGGTGTCAGGTTCTTTAATGGAAAGCAAAAGTGACTGGCAGGCCTTTTCTCATTGCAGTCATGGAATTATTGATCAACTGCTTATCTAGTACAATAGCAGTAAGTGTCATATTGTTTATCGCTGTCATCAGCGCTAAAATGAAAAAGTGTTGAATGTGTCCAGGACAGTCTGGTGGTACAACAGTGTGGTGTCAGATACATACTGTGTATCACACTATTTGACCTGACGTACTGTGTTAACACACACACACACACACACACACCTTGGAGATAGTCACTGGTCCTGGCCCCATCACGGAAGGTATTTACCCGGACATGCCAGGTATTTACTGACTCCTGTTAAGTGGTTTTCACGCAGCCAACCACTCAGCATGGCCTGATTTAAACATTATCTTAGAGAGGACTCATGGCATGGTGTGTTTGGGCATGCTGTAGGACCCCTTCCTGTGGGAGTGAGGGAAGGAACGTTAGAGACAGGCCATAGTATCATGGCACGTACATACAAGCCCATTAAAGTGTGGCATGCTTTGTTGGCAGAGCTCTGCATTCAAGTGCGTGTGATGATGAGACGACAGCTGGGCCTCCCTCTGTTCACTTTGAGGTTTCTCACAATCTGGGACTCTGGACTCTTACAACTTATGCACAAACACACACACACACACTCTCAGAGTTTTGAAGTGAGGACCACAAATTTAGCTCCCTTCAAAAAATGATTTTCCCTCCATCCTAGCCCTTAACCCTAAATGGGCCACTTACTCTAACTCTTACCTTAACCTAACCCTGACTTTAACCTTAACCTAAATAACCTAACCCTTAATGCCAAAACCTAATTCTAATTATAACCCTAAATATAATAAACCTAATTATAATTATAACCCCAAGCATAGTGTAAAGAGTATAGTGTAAAGCTCATACCAGTCCTCACCTTCATAGAAAATAAAATAAACAACAAACAAGCATACACACACAAACACACACACACAACTAATGCCAGAACTAAAGTAGATACATTATTATAATCAAATAAACAGCCACAGATCTACAAACTCACAACCTGCACACAACGGCATAGCAACACCAACAATAAGCATCCAAGAACACACACATACTCTCTCATGGAAAAAAACACATACACACTCATGGAAAAAATCACATACACACTCATGGAAAAAATCACATACACACTCATGGAAAAAAACACATACACACTCTTGGACCAAACGGCAAACACACACACGGACCTAACCACATACACACACGGACCTAACCACATACACACGTGGACCTAACCACATACACACATGGACCTAACCGCATACACACACGGACCTAACCACATACACACACACATGGACCAAACCGCATACACACATACGGACCAAACCGCATATACACACACACGGACCAAACCGCATACACACACGCGGACCAAACCGCATACACACTCATGGACCAAACCGCATACACACTCATGGACCAAACCACATACACACTCATGGACCAAACCACATACACACTCATGGACCAAAATGTGTCTGATTTGTCGGACTGACAAATTATGAAATACATATTAAGTGTTTTCATGACAAAATATTATTTTGCTTGAGCAGAAAGCATTCTATCGATCACTTTTTTTTTGTTTGTTATGAGGAACGCATGGACAGTTTGATATGATTACAGAAATATGTAGTCAGATTAAGAAGCGACATATCTGTTTCCATGCCCTGCAAACAGTCGGTCAAGATGTGACAGAGATCAATGCCTTGATTTACTTACCCTGGCACTGTTTCCAAATGCTAACATTTTAGCTTTTCTGGTATATCCTATCAAAGTCCTGATACCAATAACAGCAGATAACAGAACTCCACAAATGATTTGGGTGAATTAGCCCTTTAAGGTTATATGTAGCGTAGGTTATATATGTTTAAGGTTATATGTAGCATAGGTTATATATATTTAAGGTTATATATGTTTACGGTTATATGTAGCATAGGTTATATATGTTCAAGGTTATAGGTTATATATGTTTAAGGTTATATGTAGCATAGGTTATATATGTTTGAGGTTATAGGTTATATATGTTTAAGGTTATATATGTAGCATATGTTATATATGTTTAAGGTTATAGGTTATATATGTAGCATAGGTTATATATGTTTAAGGTTATAGGTTATATATGTTTAAGGTTATATATGTAGCATAGGTTATATATGTTTAAAGTTATAGGTTATATATGTTTAAGGTTATATATGTAACATAGGTTATATATGTTTAGGGTTATATATGTAGCATAGGTTATATATGTTTAAGGTATATATTTAACAAGACATTTGACATTATGACGGTATGTCTTGCTTCGTGTCAGTGTGGACAATAAGGACAGTTTATCAATGATATTGTTCTAGTTAGTTCACTGTATATATATAGTCGAAGCCTCGTCTTCGATAAAAGGGCATCTGAGGTGAAACGTCTTTGTTGTGTTTCTCCTGTCGGCCCCCCACAGCTGCAGTGACTTGTGGGCTTACTGCAGGGCCAAGAGGCACCAGACCTACATCTGCAAGCCGGACACGAGCAGCCGGGTCATTGGGCATCTACCTCGCCAAGTCCGCCATAGACATCCCTCATGGAGAGCACTTGCGAGTGCGGACTGAATATGGGCCCTGTGCCGGGATGAGCAGAGGCCCTGAAACCTGCCATGAACTAGCGCACCTGAATCAAGCAGTCGAGGCCTTGATAATTAGTAGACAAGTCGATTCAGGTGTGCCGGCTCTGGAATGCATCTAACACATGGAATGGCTGGCGGTCCCCGAGAAGAGCACTGGTTTCCTACCGGTGGCCGGTGCGGGTTCTGCATGTGATGTGGGATTTGTTTTCACTCAGAAGGAAAGAAAGAGAAGGTACACCCAGGTGGCGCTCTCACATGGTGCCAAGTTGTTCAAGCCTTCGACTGCTGCTGGCTGACGCACGTCAGTGCTCCTGTTTTCGGGGTGTGGTTTGGTGTGGGTGTGTTTGCAATTGGGTGGATTTAGCCAAATTATTTAGTCAATTTGCTTTGGCTTAGTAGTGTGTGACCGTGGCGAAGTCGCTTTGACTTTGCATAGCCTGTACTTGTAATTTACTGATGGTGCCTGACTAACTGGCCCCATTGGAATATCCAAAGTGAAACCAAATTAACCACCTGACAGTACAATCAGTGCAGCTACGAATTGGTGGTTATTGGCTTGATGCCAGCTGTGGGTATGTGTGAGGATACAGTTGAGATCTACCATGCCCAAAGAACACTATGGCATACTCTTAATTCCAGGACGTATCATGAGTCTTCTTCCAAATCTCTGTTTTGGATTAGGCAGTCTCATATTGATGCAGCATATGCTATTTTAAAGCAGAGAAGTCGGTTTTCCGATTATCTAAATTGGACCTGTTAAGCTATTCTGTGTTATTCAAAATAATTCAGCATCTCCGCGAATGGTTCTCAAGAGGTTTTGAAGAGATTTGGTGGTCCCCAGAATGAAAAAGAAGGGGGATCTTCTTTTGAATATGAGGTGATGTGTGGTGCAATATCACCTCATATTCAATCTCATTTCTCTGTGACAATGTCTGATGGTCGGTTTCCCCAGCTGTCACCTGTGGTATCACCTGTTGTAACTCCTGTGGTATCCTGTCCTTTCTGTTCATACTCCTCCTTTCTCTCCTACGCCACTAACAGCTGCTGGTTAGCGACGGCTTCAAGGTCGACCTCCGCCTCTATATGTTGGTTATGTCCTGCGACTCCCTCCGTGTCTTCCTGTTTGAAGAGGGGCTGACCCGCTTCTGCACCTTCCGCTACACCCACCCCACATGCACCAACCTGGTGAGGCACAGCAACATGGGAAATCCACAGTTTTTTCTGTGGGTGGTGTATTACGTGTGCACTTTGTGTTTATTTTGTTTTCATAGGTCGTCTTCATATACTGTATAGTGCAATAAATACTGAACTGTCATGAATGGCAGGAAATTCAACCACAGTGTAGTCGAGATGTAAAAGGCTACTTAAGTTTGACATGTCTACTTTTACAGGTCATACATGATTTGAAGAAACAACCCCCTACAAAACATCCAATTCAAATGTTGTGTTGCTGCGGGATTATTTTCATGCCATAGCAAACTGTCTTAAATTACGACACAGCATCTGTAAGGGCTAACGTTTGGTGGGGTTTCTGTCCGTGTTGACGTACTGTATGTCAGTATGTTATGAACGTAGTCAGGACTACAGAGACAGACAGTAACAAAGTCAAACGCAGACAGACAGGTAGGCAGACAGACTAAGATAAGAAGGACATTTGTCCTTGACCCCAGGGACCTACAGTGGGTGCGGACTGTGTGGATTTTTCCATTACTGCTCCTCTCAATCTCTTCTTTGTTTACTAGTGATACGAGATGAATCAAGCTTTGGCTTTACTAGCTCTGTCATAAAACACTTAGCAACATGCAGACATTGTGTAGATACTCCCATCTCACAGTTTTTCTTCCACACACTGAAAAGTTAATGTGTCTCACACACTGTCCTCCCTTAGGAAGATGTCTGCATGCACCTGACCAATTACTCCATTAACAAACACAGTGAGAACTTCGTCCGGGATGAGAATGCTGGCAGCAAATGGTGATGTATATTGACAAGGCGGCTCCGGGCTTATCTCTGATAATGGACTGAACTTTCTAAAGCCATTACATTTCTCCACAATGCTCCTGTTCTAGTGTGGTTATGTGCCAGTACAGAGGTTCTCAACTCCTCCAATACCCCTAACAGAACACATTTTGGTTGTTCCCCCAGACAAACATAGCCAATTCACATAATTGAGGGTCTGATGATTAGTTGACAGGTGGAATCAGGTGTGCTAGTCCAAGGTTACAACTCAAATGTCTACTTTTGGGGTACTCTAGACCCGGAGTTGGGAATCCCCTGTGCTATTACTTGGTTCCAGGAGGGAAAAGACAGGCATAGAATATCTGAATCGTGTGTGGATGTTTCCCTTTCATTGTTATGACGCCTTTATCTACTTCAGAAACACCAGTCAGCCACCGAACATAATCAAGGCCAACTTTACAGGTGTCTTAAGGAAGCAGATAAAGTAGATGATGTCATTCCAAAGCCAATGACTCAGAGCGGTCAGTTATATCCAGCTCTGAGACAAACAGCTCAGATCTCTGGCCCCCATCTACCATATACTCCCAACAGTATGCTGGAGGCGCAGCCGGTCATGTCAGCAAGCCCCACAACCAATCATTATTCACAACATAACTCAGGTAGTGGGTCAACCGAAGGCTGTCATTGCCGCTCATATTGAATCACTTCCTTAGTATGTTAAAACCAGAAAAGGAACCAAGCAAGCCTAGTTCAGCCGGCCCGCAATTAAAATTAATAAACTTTGTTGCCCTCACTGGATTCGAACTAGGGTCTTCCACATGAGAGGCACTGCCTTTAATTAATCACTATGCCATAGCGCTGCTCATTTAGCCAGTGGCTTGACAGCATTAAGCACTGTGTTAAACTGACTAACGTTTCTTATTAAGTTTACCTCCACCACAAATAGCGTCTACGAACTGTATGGCTTTTGCCACTGGTTGTTTTAACACCTTATTAGCCAGTAATAGGCTTACAAGTATCTACTAACCTACTAGGAATAGTCATAAGAATTGAGCATTTGCTAGCAAGATTGAAGATGAACTTTTCCCTGCCAAAGCTATTTCACTTCATGGCAAAAAACATTCGTTTTTCTTTCATTAGTGAATGACATTGATACAATAACTATAGGTGATGATAACTGACTTTCTCGTCAAGTGAAAAGACGAGAGAATCATGGAAACCCCAACTCTTTTACTGCCCAAGGGGTTTTGATAAAGCCTATATTATTACCCCCAAAAGCATGCACAGATGCGTACCTTTGAAAATCCACCAGAAACAGTCGCAATGTAATCGTAAACAGTTTTAGTTTAGGTTTACTATAACGTAGCTACTGAATGTTGTATGTAGCCAGCTACATTTTTGTCTATCCTGACCCAAAAAGCATGCACGGATGCGTACTTCGAAAATCTACCAGAAACAGTCGCAATATAACCGTAAACAGTTTTATTTACTATAATATAGATACGGAAGGTTATAGCCAGCGAAGTATTTGTCTATCGGGGACAAATCCAAATGCATACTTTATTTTGACTGTGGTGATTCGATCGCGGGACCTATAGCTTGCAGGTCCGCTTCTCTAACCACTACGCTATTTAACAAGGTCTCACTCACTCACTCACTCACTCACTCACTCACTCACTCACTCACTCACTCACTCACTCACTCACTCACTCACTCACTCACTCACTCACTCACTCACTCACTCACTCACTCACTCACTCAGTAAGAGACATTCGTTCTTCTTGGCCGGCTCCACTTACGCGGTCCAGCAAAAATCACTTTCCAAAACCACACATTCCTATGATTTACATAGTGTTAGAAAACACAAAATGAATTGTATTTTTTTGAGTGTGGTTTCATCGTTATAATACCTTTGCAAGCAACCTGCAAAATATGATATTACAGTTAAGTCCGGAAATAATTGAACACCGACACAAGTTTTTTTATTTTGGCTGTTTACCAAAATATATTCAAGTTACAGTTAAATAATGAATACGGGCTTAAAGTGCCGTCTCTCAGCCTTAATTTGAGGGTGTTCACGTCCAAATTGGAGGGAGGGTTTAAGAATTACAGTTCTTTAATATGTAGCCCCATCTTTTTCAAGGGACCAAAAGTAATTGGACAATTGACTCAAAAGCTGTTTCATGGACAGATGTGGGCTATTCCTTCATTATTTCTTCATCAATTAAGCAGGTGAAAGGTCTGGAGTTGATTCCAGGTGTGGCATTCGCATTTGGGTTCACAAGCTGTTGCTGTGAACCCACAACATGCGGTCAAAGGAGCTGAAACAGGCCATCCTTAGGCTGCAAAAAAAAATCCATCTAAGAGATAGCAGGAGCATTACAAGTATGCCAAATCAACAGTTTGGTACTTTCTGAGAAAAAAATAACGCACTGGTGAGCTCTGCAACACAAAAAGGCCTGGATGTCCATGGATGACAACAGTGGTGGATGATCATGGTGCAAAGCATTTATAAACCTCAAGAATAGAAAGGCCAGATTAGACTTTGCCAAAAAAATTCTAAAAAAGCTAGCCCAGTTCTGGACCAGCATTCTTTGGTCAGATGACACTAAGATCAACCTGTACCAGAAAGATGAGGGAAAAAAAGTATGGAGAAGGCTTAGAACGGCTCATGATCCGAAGCATACCACATCATCTGTAAAACATGGTGGAGGCTGTGTGATGGCATTGCCATGCATGGCTTCCAATGGCACTGGGTCACTAGTGTTTTACTGATGATGTGACAAGAGACTGAAGCAGCCGGATGAATTCTGAAATGTATAGGGATTTATTGTCTGCTCAGATTCAGCCAAATTCAGTAAAGTTGATTGGACAGCGCTTCACTTTACAGATGGACAGTGACCTAAAACATACTGCGAAAGCAACCCAGGAGTTTTTTAAGGCAAAGTAGTGGAATATTCTGCAATGGCAGAGTCAGTCCTGATCTCAACCCGATCGAGCATGCATTTCACATGCTGAAGACAAAACTTAAGGCAGAAAGACCCACAAACAAACAACAACTCAAGGTAGCTGCAGTTAAGGCCTGGCAAAGCATCACAAAGGAGGAAACTTGAGTGTTTGGTGATGTTCATGTGTTCCAGACTTCAAGTAGTCACTGTCTGCAAAGGATTCTCGACATAGTATTAAAAATGAAAATTTTGTTCACGATTGTGTTAATTTGTCCAATTACATTTGAGCCCCTGAAATAAGGGGACTGTGTATGAAAATCGCTGCAATTCCTAAACGTTTAGTACGATATTTTTGTTCAACCCCTTGAATTAAAGCTGAAAGTCTGCACTTCAATTGCATCTTGGTTGTTTTATTTCAGATCCATTGTGGTGGCATACAGAGCCAAAATTATGATTATTGTGTCAGTGTCCAGATATTTCCAGACCTAAGTGTATCTGTGCTCTGGACAGAATTTTTAAACATTTTATATTGAATAAAAAACCTAAATTATCCACAATGTTGTCTAGATATTCTTATGCAATGGCTTAAGTACTACAAAACAGGCAACATTTAATGTTTTTTTTAGAATGGTGCATCTTACTAAATCATTATTATTTTGTGTTTATCTTCGTTGTATGTTTTTCTTTAATAAAAATACGTTGTGCCGCATTTTTTTCAACTTCCCCAATTTAGTTAATTACCATTATTTCAACAGCCCAGTCGGGGTCAGATCCACAGATTTTTCACCTTGTTGGCACGGGGACTTGATCCAGCAACCTTTTGCTTTCTGGACAGATAAGTTTACTACTAGACTATACTGTGGCCCTAATTGTGAGGTCCTCGCATCGTTCCTGCTCCAGCACCTCCCTCTCGCGCCCTCTACCAGCCACCAGTACGCACTCACAACGCAATGTACCTGAACGCAGCTCACAATCCAGATCTCAGTCACCAGAATACTAAACACCTGCACTCCATTATCTCTCCCTATATTAGCCAGATCTCCACCACCACTCAGGTGTGAGGTATTGTTCGTAGTGGACCTGCCAAGCCTTCGTATCGCTCTCTAGCTAATCGTTGACTCCCAGCCTGTTGTATTCTCCTCCCCTTGTCCTGTTCCCGTCTGTCTCCATGTATAGAAGCCTGCCTCTTGACCTGCCTGCCTGCCCCGTGGATTACCCTGCCTGCCTGTCCTTATCTGTACCGTTGCCTTCTCAGACTGACCACCGGATTACCGTACCTGCCTGCCTGCCCCGTAGACTATCCTGCCTGCCTGCCCTTACCTGTACCGTCGCCTTCTCAGACTGACCACCGGATTACCGTACCTGCCTGCCTGCCCCGTAGACTATCCTGCCTGCCCTTACCTGTACAGTCGCCTTCTCAGACTGACCACCGGATTACCGTACCTGCCTGCCTGCCCCGTAGACTATCCTGCCTGCCTGCCCTTACCTGTACAGTCGCCTTCTCGGACTGACCACCGGTTACCGTACCTGCCTGCCTGTCTCTCTCGTTTTGTTCCTGGGCTTTGCCAATTACTATTGGCGATTCATCCGGAATTTCAGTACCACGGCAGCCTCGTTGTCTGCCCTGAGCTGTCAGAAGACCCGGACGCTGCGTTGGTCTGCGCCTGCCATGTCAGCTTTTGAAAAGCTGAAGGACCTTTTTACCACTGCTCCCATCCTTCGTCAGCCCGACCCCACACTACCGTTTGTGGTGGAGGTGGATGCCTCCGAAACGGGTGTAGGGGCAGTCCTGTCGCAACGCGTAGGCACGCCACCCAAACTGCACCCCTGCACCTTTTATTCGAAGAAACTCACACCTGCCCAGAGGAATTATGACGTCAGGAACAGCGAGCTCCTCGCCATAAAACTGGCACTGGAAGAATGGAGACACTGGTTAGAGGGAGCCCTACACTCGTTCCTGGTACTGACAGACCACCGCAACCTGGAGTACCTTCAAAAGGCCAAATGTTTGAACTCCCGACAGGCCTGACCATCGGATTACCGTACCTGCCTGCCTGTCCCGTAGACTATCCTGCCTGCCTGCCCTTACCTGTACCGTCGCCTTCTCGGACTGACCACCGGTTACCGTACCTGCCTGCCTGTCTCTCTCGTTTTGTTCGTGCCTCATCCCTTTGTACCTTTGCCAATAAACCGACAGTTGCGTTCCGCAATTGGAACCTCAAACCCCTGGTCCCGGTGTTCATTACAGAATACTTCACCTCTACCGATGGATCCAGCGGAACTTCAAGCGTGACTGTCGCAAAAGGAGGAGAGGACCGAAGAGATGTGTCGGTTGCTGCATCAATCCGGTGTAGTTGCTGCCTCATCCAGTGTAATGTCTGCCTCCACTTCTCTTACTTTCGTTTCACTGCCCAGTAAGTACGATGGGTCTCCTGGACAGTGCAAGGGGTTTCTTATGCAATGCTCATTGTACGTCTCTCACCACTCGAGCCAGTTTACCTGCGATAAGAATAAGGTGGATTTCATCATCTCCCTGCTGACGGGCAAAGCCCTGGATTGGGCCACCGCTCTATGGTCCGCCAATTGCCCTGAACTGTGTTGTGAGGCTCAGTTCCTATCACTATTCAGGGAGATGTTTGACCACCCTGTCTCTGGGCGCCACATTGGGGATCAACTATGCGAGATCAAGCAGGGGACACGCACCGCTGCTGAATGCGCACTGGATTTCCGCACCTTGGCGGCTGGATGTGGGTGGAACGAGGCTGCGCTTCTTACGGTATATCATAGGGGGCTGAACAGAGAGCTACAGACCGAGCAGGCCTGTAGGGGTGATCTGTCCTCCCTCAACAAGTATATCAACATCTCCATAGCCATAGACAACCTGCTGTTGGACCGTAGGAGAACAACCGCCCCACGATCACGCGCGGCTCACTCTCTCTTCCCGTTTCGGCACCCCCAGCAGATGCAGAACCTATGCAGTTGGGGCAATCCCGTTTATCCACCACCGAGCACCGCCGTCGTCGTGTGGAGGGCCTCTGCTTGTACTGCGGTGAGAAGGGACACATGGTCTACCGGTGCCCAGCCAGATCTCCTCGCCCAGGAGAGACCCGGACCCCAGCTAACCTCCAGATAGGACAGTCTCACCTCTTAATTATAACCCAAAAGCAGTTTCACGTACCTGTGAGTTTCTCTGTTATGGGGGTTCCGGTCTATCTGGAGGGTTTAATAGATTCTGGAGTAATAGATTCTGGAGTAATAGATTCTGGTTTAATAGATTCTGGAGATGATCCAGTCATCTCCTGGAGTAAGGGGGAACTGGTTTCCTGGAGCACACCCTGTCTATCTCGTTGTCTGAGTGTACCCTGCAGAGCCACTTCGGTGGAAGGATCCCCATCAGCACCCAGCCCGGAGCTCCCATCCGTCTACCACCAGTATAAGCAGGTCTTCAGCGAGGAAAAGGCTTTCGAGCTGCTGCCACACCGCCCGTGGGACTGCGCCATAGAACTGGTCAGTGGAGCTCCGCTCCCTAGAGGCCGTGTGTACCCTTTGTCCATCCCCGAAACTGAAGCAATGAATAAATACATAGATGAGTCCCTGTGCCAAGGAGCCATCCGCCCGTTGACATCCCCTGCTGCTTCCAGCTTCTTTTTTGTCGGAAAAAGGGACGGCGGATTGCGACCCTGTATTGATTACCGGGGGCTGAATGAGATAACCGTAAAGAACCGCTATCTATTGCCACTGATTCCTGCTGCGCTAGAACAGGTAGGACAGGCCACCATCTTTACCAAATTGGACTTGCGGAGCGCCTACCATCTGGTGCGCATACGAAAAGGAGATGAATGGAAGACTGCCTTCATCACCCAGCGTGGTCACTATGAGTACTGCTTCATGCCTTTCGGCCTCACCAATGCTACTGCAGTCTTTCAGTCTTTTATGAACGACATTTTCAGGGACATGATTGATCGATTTGTTATAGTTTACATTGACGACATTCTCATCTATTCCAAGACACTGCCAGAACACATCCGCCATGTCCAACAGGTCCTACAACGGCTACAACAACATCACCTTTACGTGAAGCTGGAAAAGAGCGTGTTCCACGTCTCCACGGTCGCCTTCCTGGGGTCGGTACTGTCACCAGGTGGTATCCGGATGGATGAGAACAAGGTCTCCGCGGTACATCAGTGGTCTCAGCCTCAAACCGTCAAGGAGATGCAGCGCTTCCTGGGCTTTGCCAATTACTATTGGCGATTCATCCGGAATTTCAGTACCACGGCAGCCTCGTTGTCTGCCCTGAGCTGTCAGAAGACCCGGACGCTGCGTTGGTCTGCGCCTGCCATGTCAGCTTTTGAAAAGCTGAAGGACCTTTTTACCACTGCTCCCATCCTTCGTCAGCCCGACCCCACACTACCGTTTGTGGTGGAGGTGGATGCCTCCGAAACGGGTGTAGGGGCAGTCCTGTCGCAACGCGTAGGCACGCCACCCAAACTGCACCCCTGCACCTTTTATTCGAAGAAACTCACACCTGCCCAGAGGAATTATGACGTCGGGAACAGCGAGCTCCTCGCCATAAAACTGGCACTGGAAGAATGGAGACACTGGTTAGAGGGAGCCCTACACTCGTTCCTGGTACTGACAGACCACCGCAACCTGGAGTACCTTCAAAAGGCCAAATGTTTGAACTCCCGACAGGCCTGACCATCGGATTACCGTACCTGCCTGCCTGTCCCGTAGACTATCCTGCCTGCCTGCCCTTACCTGTACCGTCGCCTTCTCGGACTGACCACCGGTTACCGTACCTGCCTGCCTGTCTCTCTCGTTTTGTTCGTGCCTCATCCCTTTGTACCTTTGCCAATAAACCGACAGTTGCGTTCCGCAATTGGAACCTCAAACCCCTGGTCCCGGTGTTCATTACACTAATTTCAGTGAGGTAAAATCTGCACTCATGGGCTTGCCTCATTGCAGCAACTCCTGGTAGAGTCTTGAGACGTGTCCTCTGAAGCACATTTCAACCAGCGTCTACTTAATCACAGTGCTTGCTCAACAAGGAAGTCCTCGGCAGGACATAATTTTCACTGCCTGGGAATTTTCAATCAGGATTTGAACTTGTGCCCACAATGACACAGCTGATGTGCCTTAAACGCTCATCGTTGATCATTTAAGACTATTGTTGCCCATTAAAGGTGTTTAAAAGCTGTTTAATCACTGTCTGTCAGGAAGCTGTCCACTCTAATCCGTCTCCTGGAGGCAATGCACTGTGACACTGAGAAGCTGTGGGCCAACATCGAGGGTGTGGTGATCAAGACTCTGGTCTTGCCAACTTTGTGCTCTGCCACAGCTACCAGAGATATTTCCCTGGCTGCTAGAGGTGAGACAACGCACACACGTGACATATACACATGCTATCTCCTGTATGTAGAGAGCTGTGTACTAGTATGTACAGCTCCTGAAAAAATTAAGGGACCACTGCACCTTTTTCTTTCCTTTCCAAAAAAGTCAAAAAGGAAGGTTTTGAGTGAGGAACAGAAGGGTTAAAATTAAGAGACCACTGCAAATGAGAACCACACATACCTCAACCACACCTACACATCACCCATAACTCAACCATACCTACACATCACCCATAACTCAACCATACCTACACATCACCCATACCTCAACCACACCTACACATCACCCATACCTCAACCACACCTATACGGCGCCAGAAAAAATTAAGAGACCTTTTTCTTTCATTTCCAAAAAAGTCAAAAAGGAAGGTTTTGAGTGAGGAAAAAAAGGGTTAAAATTAAGAGACCACTGCAAATTGAACGCTTCTGTTCCTCACTCAAAACTTTCCTTTTCAACTTTTTTGGAACCATACCTCAATCACCCCTGCACATCACCCACACCTCAACCACACACCAGGGACCCCTACAAACCATTGATGCTTGCTTCTAAAAAATGTCTCTGTGCAGAGAGCAGCTGCGGGTGTTACATGTGCAGGTGTTAACACATGAGAAGCAGAACCAGAGGTGTCAGAGACTGGGCCTGCTGGGGAGTCTGTTGGACAGAAGGGTAACAGACAAAACTAGCCCATCCATCCCAAGGTACATATCTGCCAATTTATGGTCGTTCCATTCTATAAAACTGCTTGGTTTCTGTGAGCTTTCTCTAGTAAAGCTTACATATTTTTTTAGGGTATAATACATGTTTTTCTTGTTCATCCTAAGTTATGATTACCTTGTCACATCTTACACGTCAGTTGTTCAATACCTTTGGGCATTGTGGACCACGTATACCAGCTCCTGGGGAAAGACAACACAATGCCCCCTGATGGGAAGGCAGATTCACGCCAATTCATAAGCAACATGGCAGCCAAGGTGAACAATTATAACAATTATGTGTACACTTAGAGGGGTCATACACAATGGGTATAGAAAGTCACAACTCCCTTTCAAAGTGTTCACATTTGTTGCCTTACAGCCCGAAATGAATTATTCATTAAACAAAATCCGGTTTTATTTATACACAGTAACCCACAATATCCAAGTGAAAGTAAAACTTAAAAAAAACTCTGAAAATTCTTTAAAATTGTGAAATGCCCATAGATAACTGGAATCACTGGGCAGTTGCTTTAGTTTGACACCTGTTGAATAAAACATTTTTAAAAAAGCAGCTGGAGTTGTTGGTTGGCGGTTGCAGCGCTACCAAACAGAATGAGCCACCTGGTTGTGACCCTCCCAGGGGAGAACTGCCTCATCCGTGCTGGTCCTGGTGTTCCCAAAACTGGCAACCCCAGGGGCTGGGCCACGCTGTCAACACCCTCCCCCTGAAGGGCATGTGGCCAAAATGGGAGTCAAGTGCACCGATTCAGAATGAGCAACGTGTCCTGTTCCCCGGTACGAGGCCTGCTACCTATTTTACCTATTTTACTTCACTTAGTTTTCTAATGCCTGCTTGTTTCCCTTGCCTTGGTAGTGATCTGTTTAGCAATTCCACCCTTTTAGTCTACTATTTTTCACATTTTCCATAGGTCAAAATGTTCCACATAACAATTTTCTTTTTTATTTCAGCTTTATAAAGCCAGACTCAGTAAGTGTCCATTCTAAATCAGCTACGTCAGTTTGTTTATGAATTATTTTGTTATAATGGGTCAACTAGACAAATAGCAATGATGCTATTTCTCCATAGGGTATAGTGTGTTTGTCATTTTAGTGAATTTTATGGTCCAAGATCCCTCCAGAAGTGTGCGCCAATCTTGTCAGACCTTACCAGACCCCACAGATGTTCAATTGGATTCAGGTCTGGGCTCTGGCTGGGCCATTCCAAAATGTTAATCTTCTTCTGGTGAAGCCATGCTTTTGTGGATTTGGATGTGTGCTTTGGGTCGTTGTCGTGCTGAAAGGTGAACTTCCTCTTCATCTTCATCTTTCTAACGGACGCCTGAAGGTTTTGTGCCAAAATTGCCTGGTATTTGGAACTATTCATAATTCCCTCCACCCTGACTAAGACCCCGGTTCCAGCTGAAAAGAAAGGAGAAAAACAGCCCCAAAGGATGATGCTGCCACCACCATGCTTCACTGTGGGTATGGTGTTCTTTGGGTGATGTGCAGTGTTGTTTTTGCGCCAAACATACCTTTTGGAATTATGACCTTGGTTTTATCAGACCATAACACATTTTCCCACGTGCTTTTGGGGGACTTGATGTTTGTTTTTGCAAACTTCAGCCGGGCTTGGATGTTTTTCTTTGTAAGAGAAGGCTTCCATCTTGCCACCCTACCCCATAGCCCATTCATATGAAGAATACAGGAGATTGTTGTCACATGTAGCACAAAGCCAGTACTTGCCAGAAATTCCTGCAGTTCCTTTAATATTGCTGTAGGCCTCTTGGAAGCCTCACTGACCAGTTTTCTTCACGACTTTTCATCAATTTTGGAGGGATGTCCAGTTCTTGGTAATGTCTTTGTTGTGCCATATTTTCTCCACTTGATGATGACTGTCTTCTCTGTGTTCCATGGTATATCTAATGCTTTGGAAATTCTTTTGTACCCTTCTCCTGACTGATATCTTTCAACAATGAGATCCCTCTGGTGCTTTGGAAGCTCTCTGCGGACCATGGCTTTTGCTCTGAGATGCAACTAAGGAAATGTCAGGAAAATCCTACTAGAACAGCTGAACTTTATTTGTGATTAATCAGAGTCACTTTAAATGATGGCAGGTGTGTAATGACTTCTATTTAACATGAGTTTGAATGTGATTGGTTAATTCACAGGAATATGTGAATAAAACACAGGAACATCCCCAGTTATAAGAGGGTGTGCACACTTATGCAACCAGGTTATTGTAAGGTTTTTATTTTTCATTTTTTCCCCTCGAAGATTTCAGTTTGTTTTTCAATTAAATTGTTCACATTATCAGTCACATTAAAAGTGGAAAAAGTTCTGACATGATTTATCTTTGTCTCATTCTTTTACATCACAAAAACCTGTCATTTTAACATGGGTGTGTAAACTTTTTATATCCACTGTATGCAGCACCTCTGTAATAATTATGACAGTGCAGCAAAACATTTAATTTGGTTCTATTTAGTTAAATCTAACATATTGGATTTGAAATCTGACAGTACACAATGTCACAATTTTTAGGGTGTTTTCAGAGATACTGTATTATAAACCTAATAGTGATATATAAACAATTTGTGCGTCAACCTCCTCCCTATAAGAAACATACTGCTTTGTATGCCTATCAATAATTCATACAAAATAAACTGTCATTTTTAATACCACTTATCAAGTACATTGTGGATACCACAGAGTTTACTTTTGTTTGGATTTTAAGACACCGATTAAAGAAAATCATAGATTAAAAAGCAGACCATATGGAGATTGAGAGTGCATTTTAGTTTAGTACCGGCTTAATATGTTTCTGATCCTAACCCAAAAAATATCTAAAGAACCCAATTATGTTTTTGTGAACAATTAACAGTGTAGTGTCAGTATAGTGGGGAAACTGACCGAATCTGACTCGCATTACCCTGGTCTTGGTTTTGACTTGTCTCGACCCCCCACTGTCTTGGTCTTGACTCGGTCTCGACCCCCCACTGTCTTGGTCTTGACTCGGTCTCGACCCCCCACTGTCTTGATCTTGACTCGGTCTCGACCCCCCACTGTCTTGGTCTTGACTCGGTCTCGACCCCCCACTGTCTTGGTCTTGACTCGGTCTCGACCCCCCACTGTCTTGATCTTGACTCGGTCTCGACCCTCCTCTGTCTTGGTCTTGACTCGGTCTCGACCCTCCTCTGTCTTGGTCTTGACCTGAACTCGATTTGCTATGGTCTTGGTCTTGCATCGGTCTTGCTTCACCTGGTCTTTACTACAACACTGCTTATAGATCGCCATAGACCTTGACCAAACATCTCCCATATCTGGAGGATAACATGAAGTGGATCCACACCCAGGTTGAAGAAACCAGAGAGATACAGTGCAGTCCATAAGTATTTAGACAGTGACACAAGTTTTGGCTTTGTACTCTAGCCCAGTGCTTCCCAACCAGGGGTACTAGGCCCCCTGGGGGTACTTGGCCTCTCCACAGGGGGTACATGAAAACACTCATGACACCATAAGCTTACTGGTGAAATGAAAATTCAAGGTCAACTTATGGTACAATAACCAAAAATGTTTGGGAACCACTGCACCTATTTACAAATATTTATTTAAAATGTAGACTATCAACTTTAATTTGAGGGTGTTTACATCAATAAACTGTTAATCATTATAGCCCTGTTCATAGTCCTCCCATTTTAATATCGTTGTCATTGTCAAGTGCAAATTCTTCAAAACTACTCTGCTGCTAAAAACTGCTTCTAAAATGGTGCTGTTCACCAGTTAATTTGGAGTTTAGAAATAAATTGAGTATCATAAGAAAGCTGATCCTCAATCAACTGATAAAAAATAAAGGTGTATTTTTCCACATGTAAATATATTTGCACTGTACAGTGACTGGGCATTCATGTTTGTCACCCTGTGAAACTTACAGTTTGAAAGTGCTCGTGAGGAATGTTATTTTTTAATATAGACTGCGACGAGTTGACCAATGGAAGGGCCCGACTAATGTTGGGTGGTTTTGCAGTGGGTTAGTCATGTTGTTGCCACAGGAAAATTAAAATGTGACCATGCATCTGTGCCCCAACGTGCCCGGTCTCATCTGCTCTACCCCATTTAATCCCTGTTGTTACAGATTGACCGACCAAAAGGGAACCGCACCCTCTCCTAGGCAAGACATACTCCTCACATTTTCTTAACTCCCTCTCTTCCTCACCTCTAGTCAATGCGTCACTGGGTAAACTGGGTAACCACAGCAACAGCCACTTCAACTGGCCCTTTAAGGAGATCCATCAGTCGCCCTGAGGCCCCCTGGCCACGGCAGCCCCTCCCTCAGCTATGTGAAGAACCTCCAGGCCTCTATATAGTCTCTGGATCAGCCCCCCCTGAACCCCTGGCCAACACCCTTCAGACCCAACAACTCGGACCGCTTTGTGCCGCTGACCCAGAACGCCAGGTAGGAGATCAGTGGCTGTCAAACCTGTGGTTCAGCTGACACCTGTGAGTGATGTGGGCTCTCATGACATTTTGGGCAGAAATAGTGCAACACCAGGAAACGCACGGTAGGTGGAATAAAATGCTCCTTCACCAGTTGGTGACGCCATGGCAGATGTCTCGCGGTCAACGGTTGTGACCTCGTGGATGCCGCACTGCGCTTTTACCCGGCAGCCTGCCGCATACAGCTGTTCTCCAGACCGAACTCTGTGCCGTCAGACAGACTGTTGGAGATGTACCGGGCCACAGACCAGTCCCTGGTCAACCCATGCGATGTGGCAGAACACCAGACCAGGAGTCATCTGATACGGAAAAAGGTAATCGCCCGGAATCCCTCCAGGGAACCACTCAAGGAAAACCCTGCGTCTGTGGAAACCTGCCAGGCTGCTGATCATCCCATTAACCAGCCAAACCAGCCGCCCTGAGACATTGGTCCAGTCTCCATAGGCTGTACTGGTCATATGTCATTCCTGTGGCTTTCTCGTTCAAACCAAGATGATTTGGTTCAGATGAGGAGGGGGTTGGACCTCTGTTAAACATCTTCAGGAGTTATTACCCACAATGGGACCAATTCGACCAAGCGACACTACCATTTTCTCTGTCGTTGTAATTTTCCTCAAACTAACATTTTAGAACATCTAACCTCTATATGTTTCTACCTGTTCGTGTTTTGTAGTATGCTACTAGGTAGCCTACATCATTTCGACTTGAACTAGCAGGTGTGTATGTTCAGGCTGGATTGAAGCATTCAAGGTTAGACACCACAACATATATTTCCCATTTGAGGAACTGGCGGGCTGGCTGGTTGGCAATGAAGATTAGTGTGAATCCAGGGGAATCCCCTAATGTGTAGCCAGCTTTGGCTGCTTTCTTCACCATCTGATGCTTATAAGCATTTTAGACTGCAACAGCTGGTAGCCAGGAGCATAATAGGTAGCCCTCTCTTTCTGTTTGGAAACCCAAGATTAAAACAAAAGCAGATTAAGTGGAATTCATCTGTCTAATTGTGTAGTTGTATTACTCCTGATGAAGTATGTCTGAAAGTGCTGTGTGGTCATATTATGTGTGTGTAGGTTACAAAGTGGATTGCAAACTTTCAATGAAACGTGACGTAAAGTCAAGACTTGACCTTTTCTGTGAATCATCCCAAACCGTTATCCGCAAAATGTTCTCTTTTGGGCTGTAGAGGGTGTAAATCAAATTGTCTGAAAGTGTTTCCGCAGTGCATTGTTACTGTGGATGCCATCAAGAGGACAAGTGAGAGACAGAGACTACGCTAGCGTGTCCACCGGCAGGATGTAGTAAATATCACACAGTGGCGTTCCCCAGACAGGCAGAATTGCTGGGCGGGAAGCAGAGCTTTTACTGTCTGCACCGCTCTCTCTGCTAGGCTTGTCTGTAGTCCCTGGTTAGAGAGCTTTTCTTCTCAGTGTCTGATCTTATTACCCATGCAGACTTCAAGAGGAAAAGAGATCCTCTGTTTCCATAGTGTTTCCATGGCAGATTATCTGTTTCCATAGTGTTTCCATGGCAGTCACACAGAGGGCATTACCTGTACCTGTACCTTTACTACCTAGTCCTCATCACACGCGAGAAGGACCCCAGACCACTAGGAGCCCACAGACTGTTCTTTTGAATGGACGTTTCTTGTAAGAGGTGGTGGTGTCGGTCCGGAAAACAGCGGGGGACTGTGGTTCAGACACCAGAGCTTTATGGGGGCTTTGACTCTTATCAGACAACAGCCACATTTCAGAGGACAGCCTGGCCATAATTACAATAGTCTGGACTGCTGATTGAGAGACCTCGCGCACCACTGCTATTATGACTGACAAGGACTACGAGGTCTCCACCGGGAATTAAATTCTCCAAACCCCTTTGGTCCCTGTGAAAGTTGACCTAATTCATGCTGTTTATGCCTTTCACAAGCGATTTGACTGAAGGTAAATTGCTTACTAATTTATGCGTCGATACATTTCTAACAAACACGCAGTTATTTATTCCGAGGACACAAAGGCCTCTGAAAATTACGCAATCTGATTCAGTGTTTGTTGTTGCAACACCTTTCGTCCTGCTCCCTACCCAATGCTGATACCATTGTTTCAAGTAATCTAGCCTCAGTGGTCTGGATAGCCAGCCATGGTAATTTAGACAGGAGGTCACGTGATTATAACAGAGCTGTGGAGATTAACCTTAGACAGGAGAGCCTTCACCAATGGCTGCCCTGCCCCTTGGTGTCCTGCCAACAGACGCCACATTCAGACAGACTCATCAATCCCTATACTTTGTTATGCACCTGTGCAGGTGAGGAGAGCGCAGGGTAGTCTAAGCCACCGCTGGCAGCCATTATGCCCAGTCATTATGTGGGCTTATTTAAAAGCAATCAATCTAGACTGATTAAATCTGAAAAAGTCAAAGGTAAAAATGTCTGAGGAACTCAATTCGGCTACGTTAATGCAGCCTAAAATGTTCCATCTGGTACAGAGCGCATTAGTTATTGGTTTGTTTTTGTTCTTTTAAGTGCTGTATTGATTTTTCAGTGAACTATATCCATACTACTCTTTAAGTTATTCCTCCCTAAAAGACGCCCAGTAAAGCATTCATACACGTATGGTGATATATTCTATACTGCTGGTCTTATAGTTAAAGCATTGATATATTCCATTTGATCTACACTTGAGAATGGGAACCACACCAATTTCTGAGTCCTGCAGAGTAGAATTGTCTTTAGCTTCCCAGTAGCCCTGTTTATCACCTATCAAGAGATGAGAGATTTTCTGAATAAAATGTATTTCTGCATGTTCTGTGTCAGACACTACAGTGCAGAAAGGGACGCAGGGTTCTGTTCTGTCGGACATGATAACGGAACTGGTTGAGTTGGGAAACAGTGTGCAGTCTTGCTCATAAACCAGGTAACGTGGACCTCCTGTCTAATTATCAGAACTGTGTTGTAGTCGATTGGGTTTGTGTCTCTCTCAGGGGAGGACAAATTCTTCTGTCAATGTTTTTGTTTTACAACATTAACAAGTATTTACTTACAAACATTGTAACTGGGACTTCTGGGATTTTCATTTTACGACAACTCCACTAAGCATTAACAGTATATGTAAAGGGATGTTGTGATTTGCAAATCCCTCTAATGGAACACAGATGCAGCCATGTCCAGCAGTGCGCTTTTCATTTGTTTTCTGCTTCAATGAGAAGTGGCTACTTTGATATTGTTTTAATCCCCCTGACATCTAGTAAAATATTGGTTTGAGCATTGCATGCAAGAGTGAGGGCTTCTATTAGTCAACTTCACTATTCACTCACGTGTTCTTCCCTGTCTTTAAAGCTGTGCGTCCATCCTAGACCTCCCCGTCCATCTGTTGATGTTTTGCCCTGTGCTATAATTGGTCTTTTTTTAGCCTGGTAAGTTAGCCTGGCGTAATACAGTCTTTAATAACAGGGTACCTCTGAATGGCAATAAATAGCAATAATCTAATTGATAGCCTCTATGTCTACAGTCTGTCTGGGATCACTGCTGAATCAGACAAAGATCCAGTGATGGTAATCTAAACAACACAAGTCTAACTGGTTCAGACAAAGATCCAGTGACGGTAATCTAAACAACACAAGTCTAACTGGTTTTGTTGCCCTGGTCCAGAAGGAGCTTTAATTTCACAAATGGTATATGCTTGAAATGTAGATTTAACATATGCAATGAAACAAAGTACAATCAAAATGTAAATTTCTTTTAGTAGTGTTGAGTTTATTTGTTACGTATTTCATTGACTTTGTAAGTGTATGCCTTATAAAATAATATTTTTAATTGTTGACACAAATGAGTCCACTCAATCACCATTTGTTATACAAAACATCTAACTAATTTCTCATAAATATTTATTAACCCAAAAAAGTTATTCCAAAAGATGGAAAAGAAAATCCTATGTACACTTTGTGCCTTCACATATTCTGGTACTGTATGCATTCTCTTCAATTAAAAAAATGATTTAATGACATACAATAGTGCAAACATTGGACAACTGTAGCTTCTCCAAAGCTAGTTCTCGTGATTCATACTTGATTATCAGGTCAGTATATGTGAATTTCTATGACCGAGACATTTTAGTATTTAAAAAAAAAAAAGATGTGTTTTACCTGAATCTCTAATTGAACATTTTGACGTGCAGTTACAACAAAAGGGAAGTGTATTATTGTCTCAAGAGGTCCTCCACAGTGTGAACTATCCTACATGTGAATGCTGGAGGGTTTCAACATCATCCGTCTGGAAAGTTGTCACGTTTTTTTATTTTTCTTTTCTTTTTTTTTACAGTAGTAGAAACAGCGTTAACGACCAGGGGTGTGTTATTGCAGACAGACACATGTAAATGTCTGGCGCCAACAGCATGACAAGTCAGGTCAAATTGCCGTCCTCTGGGGAGGCCAGCTTGTGTTCAGTGTGCTGGCCCACTCCGCCACTGACCACCAAATCAACATTGCCCCAGTAGCTACCAGCTTCATCTGGGCAAAGCCACCTCTTCCCTCCTGTTCATACCGGCAGCCATGGTTTTGGGACTGCACGCCTGACTCAGGCCGACAGCGCACTCTGCCCTGGCTTTGAGCAGTGGGTCTGATCCCCAGTGGAGGCACACTGGACATGGGCAAGTGGCGGAATGGTGCATCACATTCGAATGAGGGTAGAGGGTCGTCGGCGTTAGACCACCGATCCTGGGGTAGGGGGTATGGGAGAGGCGCAGGGGATCCAGTGACCTGAGAGGGGCAGCCGCCCCAACCCCGAGATGGGAGTAGAGGTGGAGGGGCAGGTGGGACAGGAAGGGGTACGGTAGGCCCGTCGCCGCCTGGCTCACCATCAGGGCGCAGAGGTTGGGGTCCAGGGGGTGTGGCCAGCTGAGTGAGTGACGTTGCCTCTTGTCCTTCATCCGCCTGTTTTGGAACCACACCTGGGGGTGGGGGATTGGAGACATTGGGATGAGATGAGAAGGGAGGAGATTCACACTTATCCTAGGCTGCTCTACGTTTCTCAATTACAGATTACAGTGGACCCTCACCGTAATGCTGATCTAAGCTACAGTCTCTTTAGCTAACATTCCAATACTTGCCACTCCTTGTCTTCTGCTACTAAAGAGACTGGCCTTTAGCCAATCTCAATGTTTAATTTGCAGACAGATTTATCAGAGTTGCACATTCGTTGTTACCGATATTTTTCAAGACAACATGTGCGGCCTCAAAAAAAATCATAATTATAAATATGTCAAAAACAAACATGGATGGCTATTCAGTTTGTTAAAAAGCAGCTTTTAGGATGGTTGTTGGGTTAAATACATGTCAGTAGATCACTGATTGGTCAGATCATCCTCCTCTAGACTGCTTTTTTAAGCTGTCTGAAAATAACACAATAAGTTATTGTAACTTTAAAATACGTGTGTGTGTGTGTGTGTGTGTTTGTGTGTGTGTGTGTACGGGGCATTTACTTTAAAGTGAAAGCTATATGTGTTGTGGTTAGAATTGCCTTATTATGTTGTTTCTGAATATCCACCAGAGCTAGTAACTTTTAATTAACTCATTTATTCAAACGAACAGTTGCTTAGCAATCAGATACAAACATATTCTGTATAAAGAGAAAATGTACAGTTCCAATATTTGCATAATCGTTTTGATTGGGGGCTAGCTGCCTGGACTAGCCAATCAGCATCAAATTCGCAGTTCTAGAGGTCGTTAATCAAATAATGTCATTATTTGGATCCGGAAGAAAGGCTAGACTTTGTACATTACATGAACATGGATTACAGGGAATGGCATGTAGGTTAAACTACCACTACAATGCATCACAAACGTACTTTGTTTATGCTACATTTAAATTTATGTTACAAGTAGGTAGAGCCATCTCTGTTCAGCTGCTAGTTGAGCTGAATAACTAAAATAGAAAGTAATGGAAGCTGTTTCTAAACTCCCTCGTTTAAGTCGTTTATATGCATATTAAAAGTGACGTGGTCAGGACCCCTAGGTTTGGCAGATTGATTGATTGGCTGTCACCACGCCAAAGTTTAACTCTGAACATGAAAGAGAATGAGAGAACTAATCTAATTTATAGATTTCCATTTGTGTAGTATAGCCAGTACTTCAAGCTACCTTAATTGTGGTCTCAGGGAGGTTGAGTGCTGTCGAAAGCTCGCATCTCCTCGGTCGAGAAACGTAGCTCTCTTTTAGGTATTCTTGCTCCAGACGGGACAGTTGTTCCCGGGTGAAGGCAGTTCGGTGTCGACGACTGTGGTCAATTGCGTTGATGCGTTGGCAGGGCTCCTCGCGATGTCCGCTATTTGTATGTGCCAAAGTGGCAACAGGCGTCTCTCTTCCCTCAGCAACTGAAAAGAAGAAGAATAAAGTTGAAATTAACAGGGATTTATACATAGTATTGTGTGTTACGATGCATAGATGCATCAACAAGTCTAAAAGGAAAAAAGAGACAACTAAGGTTTTGTTGCTAATATTGTTTGTAAAGTTATTTTCCAAGCGTAATTACGCAGCCATCTCTAAAGAAATTTAGGCCAAATTTCCAAAGGCACAGTGGGCCTTAACGTGAAGGAGGTCTTCATTTATACAGCATAATGAAAACAACCTGGCATGTATGCACGTCTTGGCAACTGACTGCCGGATCAAACAAAAACATTTTACGATTATTTAGAATTATTTAGGGTTACTTACGCATCATGAAATTAGTATTCCGGTATCTTTCCTGTCTTCAAATGTAAACCAAGTGTGCTCCTGTAGAATACTTCGCCTTTATAATTAAAGTATTTCCCAAAGCGTGCGCCACTCAAACGCTGAACTTTGTGCCTCTTCTTCCCTGCCTTGTTGACGCACTGTCTGCAGGCTCGAGCCAAGTTCGTTTACAGAGAGGATGAGTTGTTTTGTCGCCCCTTTTGAACCCCCACCCCCACCCTCCTCTCTCTTTTCTGTCTTTTATATCTCGCTGGTCGAGCCATCTTCTGCTAATGAGAGACGTGGTCTATCCGCCAAGGCGCCGCCTGGGCGCACGGTGGGAAGGAGGTGTTAAATTGTCTTTGGTCTCCAACCTGTCTTTGTACTTTTGTTATGGAGAATTAAGATCGACCTCCCTTCTTTACAGTGACAGAAGCTTCCCTGTCGAGATAGACCAATCCTCATTGTTCTGTGGCGTTTGATGTTTGTATTTTTGGAAGTCAATGATTAGAACTCTAATGTTCGAAAAATGCATAAGGTGGGGTACAAAGGCAAACAAGGTGTGCATTTTAAATGTTCTGGTACGATGATTTAGATCAAAATAAAAACATTTTTAACGTTGTTATACCTAAATATTATTAACAACGCTCAGAAACACCTATACGACACACCTACATGACGATTGTTGAATCTACAACCTTTAAAAATATTTTTAAAATAACGGCTGAAGCAGACATATTAAGGTAATTACGTACATTTAAAATATTCTTCCAGCATCTCTCAAATAATACTCCATTGAAAAACGTGTAATGTGATGAATAAAATCAAGAAGTACCTGATATGTGTCAATAAAGTCGTGCTCAGGGAGTGTGTAAATGGGGTGCTATATAGAATGATCACTTGGATTTTGTTTAATTAGAACACTATTACAATGCTTTATCCTCCTGATCCCTAAATGAATGTTTGACACTTAATACTCTTTTGCCATTGAGAGTATCAATTATTTATTCTGTTAAGCAGATTTTTTTAAATAAAAAAATTAAACCTACCCTGACACAGCCTAATCCTCACTTCATTAATTTGTAATTATGAATTTGAAAGGTAAATCGCAGGAATTTCTAAATTCTTATAGTTCATATAGTTTTGATCGTCTTGATCGCACATGGCAGTTCTTGTCTCCGATGTAGGGAAAAACTTTTGTGTGGATGTTTGTGTATCGATGCATCTCCAACAAGGAAAGGAATGGGAACGTAATTTTCGTTTAAATTGGCAACATGAAGAAGCAGTTGTCACAGCTCGGCAATTATGTTTTTAACCAAAGTGTTGCCTCAGGGCAGGGTATAAGATTGCTGGATGGGTCACTGCTCGTTTTATCTCGCTTCCCTACGTATAAACGTAGCCTTGGCCCAATAAACTCCGTATTGCCCCAGCGAAGTGATAATGGAAACGGGACCAACAGGGGGAGACGGTCGCAGCGCGGTCAGTGGTTCGTTAGAGGGACCAGTCTGACGCAGGGCTCGGACTACGGCTATCACTCAAGTTGATGTTTGTATTGTTATACATGATGACGCTTTGATCACAAATGGCTGAGTGGCTCCACGTTGGCTGACTGTATTCCATCTGAAGGCAAACCAGGGCAATTGGCCTTGC
The DNA here is from genome assembly GCA_016801175.1 of Esox masquinongy. NCBI lineage: Eukaryota > Metazoa > Chordata > Actinopteri > Esociformes > Esocidae > Esox > Esox masquinongy. Next base: position 13,412 of record JACXGI010002821.1, on the reverse strand, counting down.
AGTATAGATGGCTAGAATATTACAGGACTTAATTGTATTTCTTGGTTTATTTTTATAATTATGCATAATATTTAAGTAATTGAACGGACGCTCCTGTTAAGAGAGAGATTTACAGTAGTGAGTAAATGTTTTCGCAGTGGGAGTAAAACCTGGCGTTTCAATCGTCATGCCTTTAAAAGGAGCTACACATTAATTGTTTTTAAAAGGACTAATCTAAATAATGTAGAAGTGTGTTGTCAACAAGCTTTCTTTTGCATATTAACCTACCATTAATCCTGGATTACCAGTCCTGGAAAGTTAGAGGGCTATCAAATTTCCATGATTTGGAATAACTGGGAAATATAGTAATCGTGACGCTATTGGTCTACCAAAGTATATACGAAGGTGGATGTTATTCGATGCAATTCGGTGTGAAAATAGATGTTCTGAATCATCTTTACTCTAGTATAGACCCTATACTCACGCAAGTTTATCAATTATGACACATTTCAGATTTCAGAAGTTTTTGTTTGCTCTAGTCAGTTGCGGAGGCGTACATGTATGCATGGAAGCCGTGGTATATGTCTGCAATAAGGCACTAGGGCGTGTGGTTTATAGGCCAGTATATCACAGCTAAGAGCTGTTCTTAGGTACGATGCATCGCGGAGTGCCAAAATGTCACAAAGCCAATATGTCACGAGACTTCTTGTTGTTCTTATAAACCAGTTACCAATGCAATTAGAACAGTAAAAGGTGATCTGATGCCTTGCCCCACACGGTCTCATATCCCACCGCTATCAGCCAATCTGCATTCAGGATTTAACCATCGGTTTATACAATTATTTCTACCACAGGTATGACACCACGTACCTTTTAACTGTTGTAATTGCGTTAATAATAGCAATTAGTCATCTCTGGGGTTTTTTGTATGTTGTCAGTATAGCATTTCTAAGCTCTGTGTCTGGGGACTCCGCGATGTCATGACTGAACAGTTCTTAGCCATGTTATTGGCCTTGTACCACACCCCCGTGCCTTATTGCTTAAATATATCCTACCCTCAGAGCTGACCATATGGAACCTCCCTTTTTGGGGGCCGGAAAAGCCGATTGTGGCCATAGGTCCCGAGCGCCACTGGCAACGTTCTAAGTGTTGTAATTGAAGGAGGATGTAGTGTGTATCCTACCTGCCTTGCATGGTGGATCACCGAGTTAAGGATAAACATTAGAACGGAGGCGCATTGGAGCATTAAGAAAGACAGAGTATTTTTGCTTTGAAGTTTGCTTAGATGTCCCGTTCTCAATTAAAACAAGTGACATGAGGCCTGTTCATTTCTCTTAAGAATAAAACGTAGCCCATAAAATGTGTATTTTCAAGTAGTATATTGGCCTATTGTCAGTTTATGCAATCAGAGGAACGGATGGAATTGACAAATATCTATTTATCATTTGCTATTTTGTTATTAGTTTTTCTGGAAAAGTATTCACAGTTCTTTTCGTTTCAGCAAATAAACTAGATCTTTAATTTAGAAAGAGTTTAAAGGTATTTAGGTTTTCGCAACTTAAAATAACTTTAATTTCATTTGGATTGTGTATCATTCTTACATTTTTTCTAAAACATTCTTTTTAGAGGCCTTTCGTGTTCATTACCAGTTTTAGAAAAAACCAGTCAACAGGTTTTTATCAATTCCAATTTATCAAGCGATGGTTACCAGTAAGTCACCATCCAATGAAAATCGTACCATCAGATCAAGTGGTCCGGTTGTGTAATCCACTGCTTCTGGTGCACTTGCAATGCTGAGGCATGCGTTTGAATCCAGCCAACGGATCTTTCAGAGGGAAAAAAACTTTCCTCTATCTGTTACCAATTTGCTGTCTAATAAAGCATAAAATATACCAAAAAAATATATACTCTTTCATGCATGTTAAGCAACCCCGTGACGGTATTGATGATGTCATGTTTCTTCTATTGCAGTGTCGTTAATGTTTGGTTTGCCATATTGAATGTACAGAATGAACCACCAAGCTATTCGAGTCGGTTCTTTGCGTTTCATTGTGCCTCAGCGTGACGAGACCAAAATAAACCAACAACCACTGTCGGTGGGAGTCGAACAAAATTCTTGAGTCTGTGCCAATCCTTCTCCCTTGACTGAAACCGGAGTTTGTTAATTTAACAACTTTTGGCCAGGCCACATTCAATCTCTTTCAATACTGGAGCAGCTGTATCTGAGTATAACAGAAGAGGGACGGACCTAACCTGACACTTTTTAGGTAGGCGCACAAAATGGCCTTGGCACGCACATAAAGTAGTAGTGAGTCGTTCTATTGGTGTCTGCTACTGCTCTGCCCATCTTAGTATCTTGTGGGGTCGGTAACATCGAGAGTCGTGTCAACCCTCACTGTTACTATTTCCGGTGTTACTCGTGATAGGGAAATGCATTTCATCATCGACATTTGAAGCCTCAGTTACTGCTTTTCTTTTAAAATGACAATCACAATGTCACCCGCATTCCTCCTGCAAGGGTCGTGCGTACTTGCTCAGTTAATGAAACATTGAATAACAAACATTAAGGTAGCATATATACGTATTGCTTCGGCCTTTCTATTCTTGGGAGGACGTAGGCCTAGCTATATACTGTAAACGTGAAATTGGGGACTTTTCCTTGTTTTTGCTGGCAGATACTGCGCCATGTGTCCAAATCTGCGCGTAAATCGTACCTTGTGTGAAGTAGAGAACCTCGTCTAAATCGAGTCATGAACGAATAGCCTTCTAGTCTAAATATTCGATAAAAGGTGTCACCCTCCAGGTTTTGGGCATTAACTTTTACTTTGTAAGTGCAGTTGATATTGGGGTAGGGTCATTTTTGGAAAAACAAGCGCGTGATGCACACGAGTGTTTTAATCATGTTTCATTTTATTACAAAATGTCCGAAGTTGTAATAATTTATTTCGTTATTACTACGCTTCAATCGATCAGTTTTGAACAACCACTTATTTTCTTGTGAAGAGCGAAAATTACCTTGCGTAAATGATTCATGTATGTTGATTCTGATGGATAGTTTACCGATTATATTTTACCTCTGAATTGTTGTATAAAAATGTCAAATAATATTTTTCCTGAAATTGTTTACTGAAATTGTAATATAGGCTACATACTGTCGCGTAGGCTATATAGAGAGGTTATAGGCTATACTGCATCGGATTTTACCGTTTGATATTTAGTGGCCTACAGCAATGGTTAAACCAACAGAGTTCAATCGAAAGAATTACTTGTAGGCTTATGTGTTAATTAAACGAAAGCATAACCCTTTATTATTCAAAACAGAATATACATTATTACAATTTAAACGTGATTAACACAGCATGTATTAGTTTTCATATTTGAAATTCTTAAATGTCTCGCAAACTATTACAATTACCTGGAAATCTATTATGACCTGTTCAGGAAGTTAATATTTAATATTTTATTTAGTTATGGTGTAGGTAGGCACTTTCGTTACTATATTGACAGGAGCTTCGGGAAACTACATTTTAGTCCTCCAGTAGGCCTATACAGTATACGATAAATTACTTCAGCTCTAGAGAACGGCTTGGCGTAAAATATGCGTGAAGACTCCCACGAATGTCTGTACAGGTAAGGGTCACTTTACCTACTCCAGGTTGGTTGAACGACTGCATATTTTGTCGTGCCAAAAGTTATAGAAAGACTTAATCCACGCTGACATTATAAAACGAACATGAACGTGTGTAATGATTCGAGCTGGGTATTTATAGTGCCCAAGCTGAAACACTGAGAGGCAGGCGATGTCTGGAGCTGCGTGGGAATTCTCCACCATAAACGCATTTATTCCCCAACGTCCTGTTTGTCCGACTGAAATCTAAACGCCAGTCATAATTATCTGACAAGGACATTAATGTCTTTTGCTTCCCGGTCATTATGGGCAATGGTCATTATACAGATACATGTCTGTTCGTCATTCATATCAAAACTTGAACATAGCTTAGTGCTCTGTACTCATGTTGAATCTATTATCATATATTGTAAACTCTTACTTTTAAATCCGATCTAGGCTATGGAAAGGAAAGGTGCACCTCAGTACTAGTTGATTTCCTCAATGGCATTAAAGAATTTTTTCACAAGTAGCATTAGCGCTGGGAGCACTGAGTCCAATTGGCCATAATGTTGTATGCTAATGTCATTTTCTATTAGGCCTACATAAAATAGTTAACTCTCGTTGTGCAAAAATAAAATTCCATGGGCCGCTAATCATGTGTGTCGGGTTCCAGTGTCATCAATGGAAATGGAAATGTAGGATACAAAATGCAGAAGGGCAGGTGCATTTATTATATTTAAATAGACAAAAGAATGGGGGAGAGTCGGAATATATTTATTCTACACTCGAAATTAATTGAATGTAGTTTGTGAAGGAGATAGACAGATTGAAAAGGTTAAATATAGATAACTGATGTACACAGTTAAATTGTCCATTCTGTTACAGGTTTTATGATGCTGATACCAAAACCAAAATATAATTTGAAGGATGTTTTGTACCCGAGTTCAGGCTGTAAACGCTTGGATACAAAACCTAGAGCATTCTTATATCGACTGGGCTAATCAAAATGGTTGCTTTATTCCATTTGGCCAAGGTCAAGCTGAGCCAGTGGTTAGTCAATACCCGATACCAAAGATTAATAGGTAGACTCGTACAATAACATTTGCGTTATACAATAACATTTGGAAGACACTTCATGACATTTCATGTGCTTAGTCAAGTTCAAATGATGGAAATGCCTTATCGGTCGGGCCACCAGGCCACCGCTGAAGCGGTTTGTTCTCTGGCATAACGCTGGACTGTCAGATCAGGGCCTGACAACAATATTCAAAATGGTAGTAGACAGCAGTACACAGAATCTACACAGTTTACGTTTACTTATATTCTTTGCGGTGGTTTGCATACATGATAATTGGATATGAACGGCCAACATATTGTAGGCCTTTAGAGGATTTTCAGTTGGATATTATATTCAGCGTCAGTGCGGTCCTGAAGCGAGGAGACTCGCAGTGTAGAGCGCTGTATATTGCAGCTATTTAGTTTGGGGGTGGCGTGATATGGTGAGCTTATTGTTATAATGAATCTGGGATTTATATTCCATAAAAATAATGGGCGGTTTGAACCCTGAGTTATGACTGGACCTGACCTTACACCACTGGTATGACAAAAATATATATTTTTAGTGTTCTAATTGCACTGGATTGCGTCCGAACAGCATAAGAACAGTCCACTGATTTGTCGATGTTTATTGCTTCAATTTATCAAATACATTGGCTCAATTGCTATACTTTCTGTCTGAAATATTTATATTTAAAAAAAAAAGTCGAATTAGTACTACATGGTATCTAGAATGACCCATATCTGCAAATATGTTTGATACATTTATAGAAAAGTTAATGGCTTCAGTAATTTAGATTTTTCTTAGTTGCGTTTAACTAGGCCCCTTGTTAAAGATGTCATAAAAATGTAACTGTTGTTTAATCAGCTTGATATTATACTAAAAATGTTAGAGAAATATAACCTTTTATTCAGGTAAAATGGTTTAACCTCCTAAGACCTGAGCTTTGATAATGCATGCATTTTTAATTTCTCTTAGCTATCTGGGATTAGTAGGACCTGATAAGTATAATATCTAAGCATGGTGCAGACATCTGTCCTCTAATAAGGACAACAGGTTTAAGTTAAGCAGAATAAAGTACATGGTGCAGGAAGCCTAAAACATGTCCTCATATGCAGACACGGGGTCTCAGGAGGTTAAAGAAAAAACTCTTAATTTTTAATCAAGTTTTGAATAATTGTCTAAAAAACATGTCAGGATTATGGACACAGCTGCACGTCTTCGTGCACCCTCTTGTAGACAGAATCTGCAGAATCTCTCAGGTTTTATTCAGAGCCCTTGGTTCTCATTTGTGGACTCTCCACTTCAGCTCACTCACAAGATTTTCTATGGCGTGGACTAGAATAGTTATTGCAGGAAACTTTGTGTTGTCAGTGAGACATTTTTGTGTGGGGCAAGAGGAATGCTTTGGGTAATTGTCCAGCTGGAAGTTTCAGCCGTCCTTCAGAGGCTGACATTTTGCTCTAAAATGTTCTGGAGTCCATGTGCATGTGTCTCCTAAGCAGGTTAATAGAGCCTTCGGAACCTAGACTGCCCCGACATGAAACATTTACCACCCTACTTCACAGTGGGGAATAGTTTTTTCATGTATTTTTCTCATCTGACCATAGAGTCCGCTTTTAATCAAAGTTCCACTGACATTTAGCTTACTCTAGGTACTGATATCTATGTCTTGATAAGAGTCGAAGTTTCATTCTAGCAAGTCTTCTAAATAGCCTGTTGGCATGGAGGTACTGTCTAATTGTAGTTTTGGAGACTTCGTCAACCTAAAATTCAATCAACCTGTGCAATTTTCCAACTGTGATCCATTAATTATTGTGCATGTGGTACAAAAATTAATGGATCACACTTGGGTCATCTTCAAGGCAGGTTTATCACAGCTTCAGTTGACTTAAACTTCTTAATAATCGCCCTATTTGTGGAGAAGTGTAATTTTAGTTGTGTGTCTAATCTTCTATAGCCAATGCCTAATATATGAATGTTAACAACCGTTATTCTAATTTCATTTGTGTTCTGTGATCTTCCTCGTGTAGATTAATCACAAAGGAGCTAGACTATGATCACAGAATAGACAGCCCTTAAGCATTTGCTGTCACCTCTTTCTCTCCGGGGGAATCGTGTATCACACCAATGGCAGGAAATTCACAAATGCAGTCAACAAGACTACATTCTTGTGTCAGACACAAACCTAATTCCTCAGTCTCCTCATGAGGTGCATAACTTGTTCTCTGTAATGCGTTAGCTCACTCCAATCATCACCATCCCTGTCATGGGCAAGTGCAATTGCAAGTACACTCAAGTGTGACAATGCAAAAAGTAATTCATTGGCTGAGGGTGTAAAGCTGTCTGTTTGGCATAGGAGTCACCTTATATTCAAGCCCCAATGAAACAGGAAATCCTGCATGACCAGTTAAGAGTTCCTAATGATGCAGGTGAATTTGGAAAAAACTCAATGAGAAGATACTCCTTAATTTGAAATTACATCCCTGTGAACACAGAATTGGTTTAAAAATGCATTATGTCATCCAAAAAAATTATAATAGATTTCAATCTATTTATAATCTACCTATGATTTTTTTTTTTTCAGTGATGTGAACAATATCTACGTGGGTCCCTCTCATTGGATGTCATGGCTGCCAAATACTCATCTCGCTCATGGACTCTTCGCCTCTGAGGGTTGTCAAGAATTGTAACACATGTTTTTGATGAATAACTATTATTTGGATTAACACTGAGTTTTCCTTAAAACAGTTTTACCTGAAATAAAGGTTACATTTATCTGATATTTTAAGTGTAAGATCAAGCTGAATTTTTAAAGCTTTTTGTCATCTTTGTCACGAGGGCCAAACATTCTAGAGTGCTCTGTATCTACACGTCAATATCTACTGTAGCAGATGATCCTTCTGACCACATAACCAGCACTCATGCCTTTGTCCAGCTAAATGTCACATTTGATAAGATAGCAACTACCCCCCCCCCCCTTTCTCTCTCACTCTCACACGTACAGACTCTGGATAAGAACAACAGATTTTTCACCTTGCCACCTCAGAGATTTAACATGCCAATATTTTGGTCACTGGTGTGCTGCTCTAACCACTGGACTACCAGCTCCAGTCTGTGTCAAACCTTACCGGTCTGAAGTTGTGCCTTTCACTTCTCTGCTAAGTCCTTGACCAAGTAAGCAGCTTGCAACGCCAGGAGTTCAGAGTTTGATTCCCTTGTGGAGCCCGTCTGAAACTATATATGCAAACTACTCCCCGTCTACTCTCTAACTACTCTAAGTGTCTCTGTATAAGTGTCCGGTAATTGACGGTAACATAAAGATCTAATGGGCAGTGCATCACTATCCTTTGAAACCATGTCTTGTATCCTCAACAGGTATGTCTTTATGGAGTTTAACCATGGCAATGAATGTGCTGAATAAGGCAAATGCATGCATCCCAATCTTCCTACCCTTCCGTCTGTTAGTTTGCATCTACTTGCGGTGTCCTCATACTCGCTTTTGACAGTACTACCCCCCCCCCC
>JACXGI010002820.1:54745-67005 GCA_016801175.1 Esox masquinongy | reverse complement strand
TTAACTGAAGTATATTATTGGATATCCAGTTCGTAACGTCTTCAAGGCAATTATGCAGAACACACAACTTGCTCATATCATTTGGCTTAACTGACAAATACAACTGTGTATCATCCGCATAACAATGAAAAGAAATGTCATGCTGCCAAATTATACTACATAATGGAAGCATATACAGAGAAAAGAGGATTGGGCACCAGGATAGAACCTTGTGGAACACCACATACGAAAGGAACAGAGGAAGACATATAACTATTAATGGAAACAACAAAAGCTCTATTTGACAGATACAACTTGAACCAATCTAGTGCCATCCCAGAGATCCCAACCCAATTTCTAAGTCTTTCAATTAAAATGTTGTGGTCTATGGTGTACTAAGTTCCAGTAACAACAGGATTGAACATTCTCAAGAGTTAGCAGTCAACAACAAGTCATTTGAAACCTTAACAAGAGCAGTTTCAGTACTGTGTTTCTGACGAAAGCCTGACTGGAATTTCTCAAAAATAAGATTGTGTTCCACCACCTATAAAAGTTGCTTTGCTACAACTTTCTCTAAAATGTTGGATAAGAAGGGCAGCTTGGAATGTGGCCTGTAGTTATTAAAAACAGAGGTGTCAAGATTAGGTTTATTAAGAAGAGGTTGAACACATGCAGACTTAAAATAGTCAGGGACACAACCTGTGTGGAGAGAACTGTTTATAATGGAGAGTAGTTCAGGGTCTACTGTTCCAGTAATTTCTTTAAGCAGTCTGGGTGGTATAATGTCTAGAAAAGGAGGGTTTTAAATGAGATGTGGTATCTAAAAGGTCTTCTAAAACAATAGGAGTAAAAAAGTTTAGACAGAGGTAATGAACATCAATACGAGGCAGAGTGTGGTTTATCATAGATCTAGTGATGGGACGCATGAAGCTGAGGCTCCAAGGCTTGCTTCGATATTTCAACACAGTTTGCTTGAAGCGAAATGTAAAATAGGCTATTAAAAGAAATTGAATAATTACAGAAATCACAAACAGGGTTTTTTTCGAAAGTGAATAGGCTACAAAAACGGCGTGTCTTTGCAGATCTGATGGGGATATTGTGTTGATTTCAAGGTCAGTGCATAGGTCCAAACCGAGAGGAGTTTGCGAGAAATACAATTGTTTAAATTATGAGTGTGGTCCTATGCACTGGCACTGAAATGAACCAATTTCAATGCAAGGACTCCTGGGACAGACCCGCAAAGACGCCATTCACTTCACGAAAATGACGTTGTGATTTTCCGAAAACTTCTCTCGGTTTTTCGATTCCTTATTCATTACACCTATGCACAAACGATGCATGTGCTTAAACCAGGTGTAGTGATTGGCAACATGGGGACGCGCCAAGGATCTAAAGAATACGGACAATAAATAAATACATAAGTAGAAGAATACAGAAATAAAGAAATAAAAGAATACAGATATAAATAAATACAGAAATGCATATATACAGAAATATAAGATTATGGAAATGAATGATCAAGGAATTAAATAAATTTGGAAATAGTATTCATTAATACATTATATTTTTATTTATAAATATATTTATTGATACATTTACTTATTCATTTATTTCTAATTTTTGCAGGTTTGTCCTGCATACTAAATAAGAACTTTGGGTTATGACAGTTTGCTGCAATTAGGTCAGAAAAATACCTAGCCTTTGCATCCTTAATTGCCTTATTGTAACATAATAGCAACTCCTTCAAATAGATGTAATGGACATGTAGTTTAGTCATTTTACATTTTCGTTCTGCTTTTCTACATGTCTTCTTAAGGTTTCGTATGTTCTCATCTAACCAAGGTTAAAGTTTTGTTTCAGGCCTTGACGTAGATCTAAAAGGAGCAATTTCCTCAAGAGTGCTTTGACATTGTGTGTTGAATCTATTTAGTGATACATCAGTACTACATGTGGCATACAGGTTTTCACTATGACTAGGCAAAATAACTGAAAATAAATAATACGGGCAGTCTCTCAGCTTTAATTTGAGGGGTTTCACATCTAAATTGGAGGAAGGGTTTAGGAATTACAGCTCTTTAATATGTAGCCCCCTCCTTTTCAAAGGACCAAAAGTCATTGGACAATTGACTCAAAAGCTGTTTCATGGACATGTGTGGGCTATTCCTTCATCAATTAAACAGGTAAAAGGTCTGGAGTTGATTCCAGGCGTGGCATTCGCATTTGGAAGCTCTTGCTGTGAACCCACAAGATGCAGTCAAAGGAGCTCTCAATGCAAGTGAAACAGGCCATGCAAGTGAAAAAAAAAATCATCAGAGAGATAGCAGGAACATTAGGAGTGGCCAAATCAACAGTTTTGTACATTCTGAGAAAAAAATAATATACTGGTGAGCTCTGCAACACAAAAAGGCCTGGATGTCCACGGAAGACAACAGTGGTGGATGATCGTATGATCCTTTCCATGGTAAAGAAAAACCCCTGCACAACATCCAGCCAAGTGAAGAACACTCTCCAGGAGGTAGGCATATCATTATCCAAGTCTACCATAAAGAGAAGACTTCACAAGAGCAAATACAAAGGGTTCACCACAAGGTGCAAACAATTCATAAGCCTCAAGAACAGAAAGGCCAGATTAGACTTTGCCAAAAAACATCTAAAAAAGCCAGCCCAGTTCAGGAACAGCATTCTTTGGACAGATGAAACGAAACATCAAACTGTACTAGAATGATGAAACATCAAACTGTACTAGAATGATGGGGGAAAAAGTATGGAGAAGACTTGGAACGGCTCATGATCCGAAGCATACCACATCGTCTGTAAAACACGAAGGAGGCAGTGTGATGACATGGACATGCATGGCATCCAATGGCACTGGATCACTAGTGTTTATTGACGATGTGACAGAAGACAGAAGCAGCGGGATGACTTCTGGAGTGTATAGGGATATACACTGAATCTGCTCAGATTCAGCCAAAATCTGTGAAGGTGTTTGGACAGCGCTTCACTTTACAGATGAGCAATGATCCAAAACAGTGCGAAAGCAACCCATGAGTTTTTTAAGGCAAATTAGTGGAATATTCTGCAATAGCCAAGTCATTCACCTGATCTCAACCTGATCAAGCATGCATTTCACTTGTTGATGACAAAACTTAAGGCAGAAAGACCCACGAACAAACAACAAGTGAAGGCAGCTGCAGTAAAGTCCTGGCAAAACATCACAAAGGAGGAAACCCAGTGTATAACATAATGACATTATATTAAAAATGAGTATTTCATTTATGATTGTGTAAATTTGTCCAATTACATTTGAGCCCCTGAAATAAGGGGACTGTGTATGAAACTGGTTGCAATTCCTAAACGTTTCATACAATATTTTTGTTCAACCCCTTGATCTAAAGCTGAAAGTCTGCACTTCAATTGCATTTCTGTTGTTTCAATTCCAATCCATTGTTGTGGCGTACAGAGTCAAAATTATAAAAATTGTGTCTGTGTCCAAATATATCCAGACCTAACTATATGACAAAAAACTAGCATAATATTCTTCAATTCGTGTATTAGAGAAATTAAGTTGCTTTCTTTTTTTTTGGCTTGTTTAAATAAGTAGATATTTTAAATCTACTGGTACAACTCCAAAGTGATAAATGGGGACAAGTTACATTTCACAGTAATCAAATATGATGTAAGTCAGTTTATAAATAGATAGACAGTGCTACTAGTTAATTGTTGGCAGGGGATAATCATTCCACTCAATAATGTAGGAAATTCTAATTAGAAAGTGAGATATTGTTACTCTGAAATAGGAGGCTACAGTCTGTGTCCTCATGTTGGTGGTCTCTCTAGGATGGTGAGTGCTTTCTCCAGTCCCGCTATCACCCTGGAAATACAAAACACAGATTTTTTTTTTATTATACACCACAGATTCATGGTATATTGCTTGTGTTACAGTATGTCAGTGAACTTTGAACAAACGTAGTAGTACATTTATTATATTTAGTGTGAAATGTGCCAGTTTCCCGGACACAGATTAAGTTCAGCATTGGATTTAAAAGCCATGTCAGTGGAAGTTAACCATTGATATGGTTTGATTTTTAATCCAGCGGTAGACATAATCTCTGTCTGGGAAACTGTCCCTAAACAATCTTGTAGAATATTATGAAATTTTTAAAGTCACACTCGAGACTATTTTTCAGCAAGTTTATCCAGTTGAGTTACAGGAACCCTTATGATATGGTGCAGATCGGGATTGGGTTTTAATTTTTTACAGTATTCCTTCTCTATTATTCTTCAACCATCATCCAACCATTTATTGTGTATGTAAAAACTACATTTACACCAAAATGTTCTAAAATATCAGTAGCTATTTTGTGTCTTAAAATTGTGTGACCACAAGAATAAAATAACTATGGTTTAGGAGTTTTTCATCCATTTGTAAATGTATTTGGAACATGTGTATTTGTTTGGAAATAAATAATTTGGCAATTGTGTTGTATTTCACATGATTGTTTGATTCTTCCCATATTGTTATTACATAATTTCAGTATGGGTAATGCTTCGTGTCATCATCAGAGGTCAAAATTAGACAATTTTTAAGTCATAATTTGTGACAGTGACCACTTGATCATAATGGAATGCATTATTTGAAACCATTTGTTTACACTGGCATTGATAGTTAGTGTATTAATGAAGAAAACAATAGCACAGAGCAACTAGCTATTATGATCATTGGTGATGTAACTTTGCAAATGTATCTGAGACATATTTTTTAGATTATTATTATTAGAATTATTAAATTAGATTATTCTTATTCTATAAAATGCAATCTGAGTATCTCAGATACATTTCACATGTGCATAGTAAGACTAGGTAGACACAGAAAAATCATTAAACATAAAAATGTTCACAATGCTCACTACAAACAGCACTGACAAAAACGTTTACACAAATGAAATGAGACGAAAAATTAAGAAATGTTTAGTCTTTCAAATCAAATTAAAGTTGTAATGCAAGCAAATATGGCTTTTGTACTATCCATCTACTAGCTAAAAGCCAGACAAACAGTGCCAGACATACATAAAAGAGAGCACCCACACATGTAGATATTATTTAATGAAATACGAAAGTATGGGAGTTGGATGAGCCATGAAAAAAAGGAAGTATATAAAAAAATAAATACAGTTTAATTTTGCCATGTTGTATGGAAGATCACTTGCCATACAAAATAGCAGGGTTGGTTCTAGGCATAAGCGACATAAGCGGTCGCTTCGGGCCCCAGACCGCTATGGAGCCCCTGACCGCTAGGGGAGAGGGGCCCCCAAATCAAATTTTGCTCAATTTTTATTCGATGTAAATCAAATAGGGCACCCAAAAGTTAGAGCCGGCACTGAAAGATACAACATAGACAGGACATAAGCAGAGAAATTATCATTACCTCACCGAGTGACAGACTAGAACTGAATAACATAAGTACTCCCATCTTGCCAAGGAAAAAAGCAGAGAAACAGGGATGACAAAGAGACAGGGAGGACACACAAGGTTAGTTCGTTTAAAAGAGGAAGCCTAACTGAGAAAAGACAAAACAGTGAAAAACATTTCTGAAAAAAAGATAACACTAAATAGTTCTGACATAGAATTACAAAAGACACAAAATGTTACTGTATTCTAAACACGAAGCAAGACAGGAGTGCAGCACACAGAAAAAATAAAAACTGAGGTTGTTTTGAGAATGTTTAAAATATAAATAAAATGGTATGCCCCTGTACCTTGGCAAAGTTCATGGTGCGTTGAGGGTGAGCTGGGGTGCGGGACACACTCATAAGTGTGTTCATACCTTTACCTTTTGTGTGGGCCAAGTTGCCTAGAGGATGGAGGTATAGAAAGAGTCTTAGAACAAAAAGACAAGCTTCACCAACATCTGAAAAATGATTGATTTAGTGTGGTAACCAGATATTGGCAAACTCCATGAGTGTAGAGGTGTAAGTGCACAAAATGTAACAACCAAATTATGCTGTACTTATAGGGAAAGAAGGTAGAGGAGAAAATAGGAACAATTAATTGAGGAAAATTTGATGTAAGTAATGTAACAAACATGCATATTTTACACCACTTGAAAAATACATTTTTCATGACATGAATAATTGTAGGTGTTGATTACTAGCTGTGTAGCCATAGGGTTCAGCTATTTCATTAGGAAATAGCAATAGAGAAAATGACTCTGCTATTCTCACTAGTAGAGTGTTAGCATGTCATCATGTTTGCTTTGTGGGGAAGGGTACAAAGAGGGAAGGGAGGCACTATAGCTAAAAAAAACAGCTTTAGGGGTTCATTTAAGACTGATTGTGATTATGGCTTAGCTGATTGGATTTCGGCACAGTTGGTGGCGTCCTCCACTTATGAATGGTACTCACGCTGCAAGGGACAGCTTTTCACTACAAAAGCTTGGCCTCCAATAACTATAGGCTGCTCTGAAAAAAGCAACATTGACTTGTTTTCTTTAGTTCTTAAAAATTGTACGTATCATGTTGACACTGCTATGATAAAATAAACATATTCACAAGATGTCCAGAGGTTGAAAATAACTTGAACAAACCAGCTGCTTAGTATTCAGCCCCAAAAAAAGATAATGGCTTTGGAGGAAGGTGACGATAATAAAGGTAGAAAAACTTTCTTAAATGTATTTATAATGGGAAAAACATGGTTTTGTTCATATTTATTTTATGCTGTGTGTATCTTGTCAATGACATACTATCACCTTCGAGTTGTCTATAAACATACAATAAATGTTTTGTATGTCTGAATACTGACTAATTGCTGACTAAAGGGTATATATTGCAAAAGCACATGTTGCAATGGCCCTTAATTGGCTATGCACACACAGTAAGTTTGCAGCTGAACACTCATCCCACACATCAGTTGGAACTCAGGCCGTCATGGTCGATGGGGTCAAGTCCAAGCCCTTAGAGTTACTCAAAGTGGTTCCTCAGGGTTCAATAATTGGCCCGCTATTGTTCTCTATATAAATAATATTGGTGATGATATCAGAAATTGTCATTTCCATTTTTATGCAGATGGCACAGGGATATACGCCATTGCTCCTTCAGATGATCCAGCATTAGGGATATTAGAGTCTAATTTTAAAATTCTACAGAGATCTCTTAACAGCTTAAACATGTTTTAAATGCAAAGAAAACACACTGGGTTTTTTTAGGTCCAAATTCTCACTTAGAAACACATTTGTACTCGCTTGCTTGGATGATATGCAAATCGAACAGGTCTCTGCATATAAATACTTAGGGGTATGGTTAGATGATAGGCTTTCTTTTAAAAAACATGTTACTGAACTGGGAAAAAAGTTAAAATTCAAGCTAAGGTTCCTTTACAGAAACAGGGCTTGTCTGTCCTCTGTAAAAAGAAGACAAATTGTTAAGGCTACTTTTATGTCCGTCTTAGATTATGCTGATATTATCTATATGCATGCTTTGGCAACCACATTAAAACCCCTGGATGCTCTTTACCATTGTACGCTCAGGTTTATCACCAGTGATAGTTAAAGAATGCATCACTGTATACTATATCAACATCTGGGTTGGGCCTCTCTTTCTATGAGGTGTGAGCAACATGCTCTCTTGTTTATTTCCAAAGCACTTCTTTTAAAATTACCTACATATGTATCATCTTTAATTTCCACTAGACTAACAAATTTCAAAACCAGATCACAGACGTGGATTACATTAAAGACTCCAGCAGTCTCCACAGATTAGGGTACCACTGCTTTCAGTTACTTCCCTTCGTTAAAGTTCAGTTAAAGTTAAACACTCTGGTGTCCCTTGTCCATTTTAAAAATCTAAAGGAGAATCAATATGATGTTGTCTGTGGTTGTTTTTGTTGAATTGTATGCCTCTGTTATGTATGATTTAAAATGTTTTTATTTTTATTTTATTTTTGTGCCTAACTGTACATGTAAACATGTCTTCACAGAGGACAGCCTCAAAAGAGATCCAGGTCTGAGTCTGTTTTCCCTGTTAAAATAAAGTTAAAATTTAAAAAAAGTAGTCGCTGGAAGATATACATTGCAATTTTTTGCCAACAAACAATTAAATACACTTTGGGTGTATTAGGAGCTTTTTTTCCTCTCACTTTTTTTCCATCTCCACTCCCCTAGGAGTGCTAATGGGTTGTGAGTAATGCTCTCTCTAGTGGAGATGAAAACACTTGTTAGGCTCATGTCTGCACCACTGTGTATCCTATAACATCTTAGACAGAATCATTCCATTAACCCCTATAGAGATTTTCGTATTAGCCACCTCCCTCCAAGACTATGTAGAAGTGTATGAATGTATGCTTGTTATGTTTAGATAACAAAATAACATCCGTTTATCCATACACAGGAAGTCACGTTCAGTCAAAGCGCAACAGTAGTCAGCCAATGGGCTTAAATACTGTGTTGTGTATTCTGTCCTGCTATGTCTATAAAGTAGAGGACGACCGGAAGTTTCTTTGAGATTGAGTTTGTAAGATCGAGTTGTAAGACTGTGTATCAAGTCTGTAACGTGAACAAAAGACTATCAAATGTTGCAATAAATAATTGAATTACTCTCTCCCTTGACGACCAGGTACGCAATCATTATTTCACCACTATACAAAAGGCTGGTTTCTAACAACTAGAATCAATACAGACTTTCCTCTATATCCATTTTGTAGGGACAACAATCTCAGCATTTTACAGTTGACACGGTTTTCTGTACGTTACCAACATTTGGTAGATTCTTGCAAATGTAAGTGTATTCCAGTCTTCCAGGTAATGCGGACTAAGCTTGGCATCCTGATGGCGTCCCCGGGTGTGTGCTCAGAGCATGTGCTAGTGAGCGGGTCTAGGTGTTCGCTGATATTTTCAACCTGTCACTAGCCCAGGCGGTGGTCCTCACGTGTTTCAAGACCGCAACCATTGTGCCAGTGCCGAAGTAGTTGTCTGCGTCTAGCCTGAATGACTTTCGACCTGTTGCATTCACCCCCTTGATCATGAAGTGCTTCGAAAGACTAGTCCTGGCCCACCTCAAGTCCTGCCTCCCCACAACATTGGATCCCTACCAGCTTGCCTACTGGTCGAGCAGGTCTACAGAGGGCGCCATCTCCACAGCTTTACACTCTGCCCAGACCCACCAGGACAAATCCAACACCTATGTGAGAATGCTGTTCGTAGACTTTAGCTCAGCATTCAACAGTCATCTCCTCCAGGCTGGTCAACAAACTCCATGACCTAGGGATCAGCCCTTCTCTCTGTAACTGGACTCTGGACTTCCTAACCAACAGACCCCAGTCTGTCAGGTAAGACAAATTCACCTCCTCCACCCTGATCTTGAACACTGGAGTTCCACAAGGCTGTATGCTGAGCCCCCTTCTGTACTCCCTGTTCACCCATGACTGCGTTCATTTACACAACTCCAACATCATCATCAAGTTCGCAGACGTCACCACGAGTGACAATGACGAGTTAACCTACAGGGAGGAGGTCAAGTGCCTGGTGGCATGGTGCGCTGATAACAACCTGGCCCTCAATGCAAAAACAAACAAGGAGCTCATTGTGGATTACAGGAAAACTAAAGGCTGTAGTCACGCCCCAGGTCTGATGGATGGCACTGAGGTGCCCAGCTTCAAATTCCTGGGTGTCCACATCTCCGGTATGCAAAATAAGCGTAAGCATATAAGCTATAACTAGGTCTGTCGCAATTATTACATAACGGATATTTTATATATTTTATATATCTATAAGTGTTCTATGATCTACAGTGTTAAATGCTGCACTGAGTTCTAATAGAACCAGAACTGATATTTTATCGGAATCAGTATTTAGCCGTATATCATTTAAAACTTTTATCAGGGTCGTTTCAGTACTGTGTAGAGGTCGGAAGCCTGACTGAAATTTGTCTATGAGACCGCTTGAGTTCACAAAATTTCTGAGTTGATTGAAGAAAACCTTCTCAATGATCTTGGCTATGAAAGGGAGAATTGATACAGGTCTATAGTTTTTCAGTATAGATGCAGCCAGTGTTCTCTTTTTTAATAGGGGCTTAATGGCAGCTGTTTTTATAGACATTGGGAAAACGCCTGATTGCAGAGAGCTATTAACTATTTGCTGTAGGTCCATTGTTATAGAGTTAAAAAATGTTTTAAAAAAGTCTGATGGCAGTGTGTTGAGACAACATGTGGAAGCTTTAAGATGTCGAACGGTTTCTTCTAGGGATTTTTGATCATTTGTATTTAATTGTGACATAATAACCACCAATGTCTTGGTGGTCATAGTGACTGTGACGGTGAGGTGACGGACAGCTCCGTCATCTCTCGCTTTTCCCGGTTTCCTTTCATCCTCGAACAAATCCCAGACTTGTTTTGTGTCCTGTCTCCAATCATCACTCACACCAGGTCCCAATTCAGTCATTAGTATGTGTTTAAATGTTTCTCCTCTGCTCCCCTCACTTGTCGGTCATTGTTTGCTTGTCTCTGTATGTTGCACGTCAGTGGTGAGTGTTGTTTTGTTTAAGCCTTTGTTTTCTTTCAGTTTGTTTAAAGTACTTGGTTTTATTTTCAATTAAATATTACATCGAATGCCGCTCTGCCTGCGCCTGGTTCCTCTTCTCCACCACTACACTACCGTGACAGTGACGGTATAGTGTCCTTGTTAGACTGTCTAGTTCTGATTGTCTGTCTAAAACTTTCAATTTTTTTACTAAAGAAACACGCAAATTCATTACATTTCACAGTGGACAAAAGTTCTGATGCTATCTGCTTTAGGGGGTTTGTAAGCTTGTCGATCATGGCAAATAGAGTGCGGGTATTGTTGATATTCTTGTTAATCATTCCCGATAAATGTTTCTGTCTGGCCCTGCATAACTCATTGTTGAAGCTACCAAGGTTTTGTTTATAGATGTCGTAGTGGATTTGAAGTTTAGTTTTCCTCCACTTACGTTCCACTTTCCTACATTCTCTTTTCAGGGCGCTTACCATCATGATGGTTCTCCATGGTGTTTTTTGTTTGCTCATAGTTTTCTTTACCTTTACCGGTGCCACACAGTCCATAACATTAAATATTTTGGCATTAAAATGATCCAGGAGTACATCAACTGACTCAGCACTTATTGTTGGAGAGATAGCAATGGCTTCCATAAACTGAGTATTGGTACTCTCATTAATGTACCTTTTCTTAACAGAAACAGAGTATACTGGAACATCCGGGGTGATGAGTGATTCAAAAAAGACACAGAAATGATCAGACAAGGCCTAGTCTTCAACCTTAAAAGAGGAAATATCGAGACCTTTAGAGATAACCAGATCTAGAATGTGGCCTTGAGTGTGTGTATGCTGTTTCACATGTTGAGTGAGATCAAAAGTGGCAAGTAGTGCAAAAAGTTATTTAGCATTATTGTCTGTACTATTGTCTATGTGGATGTTAAAATCCCCTGTAATAATAAACAAGTTATAATCAACTGATATAACAGAGAGTAGTTCAGCAAAATTATCAATAAAATTTGCAGAATATCTTGGAGGTCTGGAAATGGTTAAAAACAAAACTTTGGGGTACCTTTAAATGTAAAACAAAGGTATTCAAAAGAAATAAAATTGCCAAGTGTATTTTCTTTGCACTGGAATGTGTCTTTGAATAGGGCAGCCACTCCTCTTCCTTTCCTACCATTTCGACACGTATTCATATAGCCACATTTTTCAGGTGCTGTCTCGTTAAGAACAGTAGCACTACAATCTTCTGTTAGCCACGTTTCAGTGAGAAACATAAAATCTAGGTTGTAGGATATTATGTCATTTACCAAGAATGATTTGTTGGCGAGAGATCTGATAAAGTAAAGCCAGCTTAATAGATGTAATAGTGGTTCCTGGACTAGTAGGTTGATGTGTTACAGTTAACAGATTAGACAGGTTTACTTTATAAGTTGCATGCACTTGATTCCTTCAATTTCTAATCAACACAGGATTAGAGATTATGGGTCCTAGCTTGTACTCAAAACAGTCGGCATTGCTATTTTCACAATAGGAGGGACCCGAAGCACATCACCGAGTATATTCTGTGCTCTGGGGGGGAGGACTGGGACATAGGGAAAGATGAGCTCTGCTCTCTTTGGGTAGAACTAGCACCCTGATTGGTGAGTGTGGTGGAGGGGGGGAGGGTGAGTGTGGTGGAGTGGGGGATGGGAGTTGTTGTGCCCCCGTTTGGGACAAGGACAACTTCTGGAAGCATTGGGTGATTTTTAGTTAGAGGGTCAGGAGGGGGGGGGGGGGGT
>JACXGI010002820.1:0-54645 GCA_016801175.1 Esox masquinongy | reverse complement strand
GACATAGCCATAATTGTTTAAATGTGTTTTCAGTGCATGATGGCTATCAAATTAACTTTTTTATAGGAATCGTATGTCCCTCAATCTAATCAGATATTTTTTACAATAAAATTATTTTTAACAACATTCAGCTCTGGAAAAAATTAAGAGACCACTGCAAAATAATCAGTTTCTCTGGTTTCACTATTCATTGGTATGTGTTTGAGTAAAATGAACAGTTTTGTTTTATTCTATAAACTACTGACAACATTACTCCCAAATTCCAAATAAAAATATTGTCATTTAGAGTGTCAAAATAACCAAAAAATATGCATTGCAGGGCTCGACGTTAAAAATTTTTCCACTGGCCCAGCGGGTCCATTGGGTTTGAAATTAACTGGCCCCAAAAACATTTTACTGTCCCTCCTTACAAGTTGCAATTTATCAGTGTTACAATATATAACCAAATACTTTTGTAACTTAACATGTTTAATCCTTTATGAAATGCATTCTGGATATATAAAACGTTAAAAAAATATATGATATTTCTTTAATCACATTTCTAATTATAAAAATGAATAAAAACATAACAGTCAACAAAACATTTGATTGTAAACAAAACACTAACTTATTCATCCCCGGGGAACAAGGCGACTGGCTTGTCCGTCTTAGTTACTATGTATGCGATTGTTATAAGTCGTGCAATCACCCAATGGGCATCTGCATTTAACATCCTGATCAGTACGATCAAGGGATGAAGACGGATAGTCAGCCACCGGCTTGGCTGTCATGCAGACCATGTGCAGTTTACTATTGCCATGGCTGGTCAGGGACTGTTTGCGAAAGTTGTCAGTGCCTTTGTAAAAAGACCCACATTTGTCCACTATAGTCGGGAACTTACGACAGACGACACAGTGCATTTGAGTTGGAAGTCGAAATAGGTAAATTCTTTTTTTTGCAATAAAAATGTTAGCTTTCGTTTGAGCTCATAGTTAACCTTCGCTGCCTTCTTCAATTGAGTGTCTCGTGCAAGTTTTAATGTTTTATTGAAAAACATTACCAAACAGCCACGCGTCACATCACTCAACTCTTAAATGGCCAACAGCGCGTGAAAGGAGCTGCAAGGTAGTTATTTGTGTGTGTGCCAGATTACGAAAAACAACTGGAGGATGTCGACTTTATAATGCAATTATTTTTTTCAATCAATTTTTTTTTGCGGTGGCCTGATCGGGACAGTGACTTGCTAGTTTTATTAGTCCCGACTTGACTTTTCACTGGCCCGGGGCCATCGTTATTGCCGAGCCCTGCATTGTTTTCAGTCCTCAAATAATGCAAAGAAAACAAATTAATATTAATTTTTCAACTAATGTTTTAACTTAGGAAGATTTCAGAAATCAATATTTGGTGGAATAACCCTGATTTTTAATCACAGCTTTCATGCATCTTGGCATGCTCTCCACCAGTCTGTCACATTGCTGTTGGGTGACTATATGCCACTCCTAGCACAAAAATTCAAGTAGCTTGGCTTTGTTTGATGGTTTGTGACCATCCATCTCTCTTCCCTCTTGATCAAATTCCTGAGGTTTTCAATGGGGTTCAGGTCTGGAGATTGGGTTGGCCATGACAGGATCTGGTGGTCCTCCATCCACACCTTGATTGACCTGGCTGTGTGGCATGGAGCATTGTCCTGCTGGAAAAACCAATTCTCAGAGTTGGGGAACATTATCAGAACAGAAGGAAGCAGGTGTTCTTCCAGGATAACCTTGTACTTGGCTTGATTCATGCATCCTACACAAAGTCAAATCTGCCCGATTCCAGTCTTGCTGAAGCATCCCCAAATGCAGATCCTACACCAAATTTCACAGTGGGTGCGAGACACTGTGGCTTGTAGGCCTCTCCAGGTCTCCGACGACCAGGTGTTGGGCAAAGCTGAAAATGTGACTTGTCAGAGAAGATGACCTAACTCCATTCCTCTACAGTCCAATCCTTATGGTCTTTTACAAACTTCAGCCTGGCTCTTCTTAGCTTCTCATTGATGAAGGGCTTTTTTCCAGCTTTGCATGACTTCAGCCATGCCCGTAGGAGCATGGACTTCACCCCACTTCACCCCAGCTGCTGTTTGCCATTCTTTTTGTAGGTCACTTGATGTCATCCTAGGGTTGTTGAGTGACATTCGAATGAGTTGACGGTCATCTCGGTCAGTGGACAGTCGTTTTCGCCAGTCTGTAGCTTTGTTGTCCCCAATGTCTGTTGCTTGACCTTGTTCTTATGAACCGCCATCTTTGAAATTTTCAAGATGGAAGCAACCTGATGCTCACTGTATCCCTCTGCCAGTAAAGCCAGAATTGATCCCTTCTTTTCCTCACTCAAATCTTTTCTTTTCAACTCTTTTGTCATCCCGAATAATTTTTTTTATTCAAATTACCTTTGAGCTACTACTTGCACTATTTTTGCCATCCCACTCATCCTATTGCAAGAGGATAGCGATGACCACAGCAGTGGTTTTTATACTTATCCTTGTTAAATTAGATTTGGTCCAGGTTATCACCTAATGAGTACCTCTTTAAGTAAAATGAGATGTGCCTCATTTTCTAGCATTGTATATTCAACTCCATTCATATCTTTGTGTATCTATAAATATACATTTGATGTTTGGTAATTTCATGATAGAACTATGATAGAAAAATACCAACATAACAAGGTGGACTGAGGTCTAACAGGGTGGGCAATAACAGATTAGACAAAACTTCTAATTTCTTAAATATCAGAAGACATATGCCATGGTCATGGAAAAGATGTTACTGTGTTTCAGAAGGGTGAAATTATTAGCCTGCATGAAGCAAAGAAAACAACTATGCAGAAATTACTGGAACTCGGTTAAGAACTGTCAAATGCATTATCAAAACCTTGGAAGGTTAGTGGTAAACCATCAACGTTGCGGAATAAATGTGGTCGTAAAATAATCTTGAATGATTGTGATCAAAGATCATTTACGCTTTTTGAAGTTGCTTGGTGAAGTAGAATCATTAAAAAATTGACATTAGAACTTACGGTCATGTTTAATAGCGAAAGTAAGAGCATTTCCACACGGACAATGTGACAAGAATTCACAGGATTGGGAATAAACAGTTGTGTTGCCACAAGAAAAACACTTGTTAGTGAGACTTATTGGAAAACAGGCTTCACTTATTGGAAACAGGCTTTCAATTTTTTACTTTGATTTTCGGTGTGTGTTTGAATCCGGCCCTCAATCATTTGGTGATTTTGGTTTCCACTGACCGTTGTTACGTCATTTTGTTCTCACCGAATTACACAAAGTGCAGTAAAGATTTTGATCCTTAATATATTTTGTTCATCAAGACCCCGATGTTTGATTTAAGTGTGCCCTTAAATTTTTTGAGCACTGTGCACCCTGTTAGTTGAATAAGGCTAACAGGGTGGACATTTTGAGCAAAAGTTAGCTTTTAGCCTTCCTGTGTTAGCATAATGGGTAGCATGACCTTGAATACATCATGAGGAATTAAAACATTTTCACAAATGATTTTAGAAATAATTAAATTTGATTGATCTCTATATTTATGTCAACAGGGAGGACACGTTATGTTCAAACTCATCAAACTCACTCAATAAAAATCTGATAGTAAGTAAAGTAGAAAATCACACAGCATAACATAGTTGAATTTCCCTCCTCTGATGTGATTTCATCTCATGATGTGTTAACATTTTGATGAAAACATTTGATAAACAATCACACCACCTGAAAAAAGTGAAATGATAATGAAATATTTGTAAATATATAGGTTTTTATTCATTCTTTTTTAGATCAAATTTGAATGAACAACACTGTGGACATGGTAAAATTCCACTTTAATAGGGAGGAGGTTGTTGACTGTCATTCTTCAACCAATCAGATTTCGAGTTCGCCATATAATGAGCCTATTCTTTAGCACGTAGCAGCCTTCTAGCTTGCCTACGTGCGCATTTTTCAGGTGGTGTGATCGGAGAGCCAGCTACCTAACAGAGATAAAACTAGTTAGGATGTAATGTAGGAACATCTAATATTTATTTTAACTTTCTTTTGTGAGGTTTAGATTTTTGATGTAGTGCTTTGCGTTAGATTTGTTGTTTAGATTTGTACTGAGCCCTGTTGTTTTTTAACGCACAATGGAGAAGAAATGGATTTGTTGGCGGATTTACTGGCAAAGCCTTTTTTGAGAAAACATGGAAATTCCGAGGGACCAACCCCCTTACCCATCCCTGTCCCAGTCAGGGAAAGGATTTGTGGGGCACTTTCAATCGATCAACTACGAAAAGTACACCTGGCTTACAGCGTTGAAGGAACATTGTTGTTGTGAGTACGTTCTAATTTCTTTTTGGTACCGGTAATGTCATTGATTTGGGCTTTGCGATGTCTATGTGTTGCTGCGTCCTGTCATACTGCGTAATGGTACTGTACATCCTTGATGGTTTCATTCGCTATGTATTCATGTTTCTGTAATTATTAGTATTGTAAGCCTCTTGTTAAATTGCTTTATTCCACTGTCACTGTGAAAATGGGATGGTTATGTCGAATGACAATAGCCTAATAGCCCATAGGATTAGGCAGCCATTCATGCTAGAATTATTAGCTTTCCATCCATCGTGCTGAAGTAACTAATCGTTATTGGTAAGTAGGATAAAGTGCTCCACTTTGGAAATCAAATGCCCGTCCAACACGTTTGTTTTGGTTACTGACCTGTATCTACTTGACAGGTAAGCAGGTTAGGACTGTAACCAGCTAATAGTTCGTTTTAACCAGCAAGGTAGTAGATAAATGTAGCTGTCATGTACAAAGGTTATCCAGGGGCTAATGACTTTCAGGAGGGGAGTATTTCTTTGTCATTTAAATGACACTATATGGGCTTAGAAAATACACTGACATTCGGATATAGGGGTGTACCGATTTTGATTCTATTTATAAAATGTTTAAGTTTTTGAACTGCGTAATTGAAGGGGAGTTTGCGAATTCTGTGATTAAGTAACCGCATGTCATTGATTGTGGCCAGCTGTTACTACCTCCATGATATCCATGCAACCGATCGTGTACAGTTCTTGTAAAGGAGTTGGCATTAAACAAATTGCACTCATTAAACCGTTAAAAACAACTATACCTTGTCTATACTTGCAGGCCTATTATTCATTTAATTTCGGTAGCAACAGTAAGAATCTACATTAGAGATTAGTCAGCAACAAGAAGACTTTCGATTTTCATATGATGCCTTCAGAATAAAGGTCTGTGTTGTGTCTATAATTTGTGTTGTGTAGGCTACATTTTCAAAGGAAAACTATGGGGGGGGAGATTATAAATGAAACAAAATTACAATTTCAATAAAACTTTTCATAGGTTAAAGAATATTATAAGGTGGAGCACAGAAGAAATGGTTAGAGCTTATGTAAGCTAATGTAGAGAACATGATCTAATATAAAAAAATCCTATTTTGATGTTATTGTTTTTTATTTGCTTGTGCTCATTTGCTTTGGAGATTGATTGTGCATTACATCCAACCACACTAGATATGTTTACATTGCACCTTAGTCTAGGCCTAAGGGCCTCATAAGCCTAGGGCTAAAGCAAGTGTTCACACTTGCATATTTTGAAGTGGGAAAGCACCACCCTTAGCCTAGGGCTAGCTGGCCATGCTCTGGAGCAGTGTTAGCACCAACTTTTCAGGGCTAGCCCCAGAAAAACGGTGACAAAATAACCAGTGTGAAACTGGGTCAAGAACAAACCATAGAACGTTTATTGTCAAATTACTAAAGCTGCCCTTTCACTTAATTTACATATGCTTGTGACATGCACCGTTACCAACAGCTCCGTCTGTTTTGGTCCTTTCACTCTGCAAAGTTTTGTAGTTTCATTATACCTGCTAAATTTTTGCGACGTAGTTATTGCAGCTTGCTTTGGATATAAATCCAGCAAATATGTCGACGGACAAATACAACACAATACCATTTTACATTCTATGATAAACTGCAAATGTTTCTTTCTCTCTGGCATGCGAATAATGTTACTGTAGCCTACATCACTGACACATGATCAATGTTACGCTACCACGATTCAATTAACAACTTCATGACATCGACTGATCAAGATGCCCACCCTGTCAGTATTTACTTGAACAACTTTGTCAAAACTGCGCAAAGAAAGAGAAAAAACGTTAGTCAACCTTAATTCTTTCGACATACCACCAGTAAAACACAATTGTGAAGTAAAACGTTCTCGTGAGTTTAAAAAAGAAGCGGGGCTGTAGTGAACTCCAATCCTCTTAATTTCACTGGTCATTAAAAATCATCACACACTTACTCCCTGTTTTCTTTGCCAGATTGGGTTATTTAGTTTTCCATCACTACACCTTCCTACTTCCATTAATTTGATTGGCCATCGAAACATATAGTCTGTGCTGAGACCGTCCAGTTTTGAGCCATAATTGGAAAACAGTGTGTCATCTCTGCTCTTTTATTTGTTTAACACATTTAACGTAATTTGCTCTAACGGACTTGAGTCCAGTCAAATGACAGACTTCAGTCAAGTCTCTATAATGTCAAAGTGCAAGGCAGATGATCGTCAACAGAGAAACTAGCCAATGCAGCAGTGTACACAAAGTGCAAAGAAGTTTGTGGACACAAGCTAAGACAAAAGCAGAGAGGAAATCAAGAGACTGAAAAAAGTGAGAATAACCAACTGACCAGTGTTTAATTTGCAATTACTTGTGATATTGTTTGTCTTCCCTGTAAAAAGCTGTTTGTCATATCAAATGAAGATAGAGTGCATAGGGTTTTCACATTATTATATCCATTGAGAAACCAAACTTTTGCACACCTGTAGATCGACAGTGTGCGGGAGTTCTTTTGAATACTTGAAGACCAAAGTTCGATTCAAGTAAACAAAAGGACT
This sequence comes from Esox masquinongy, assembly GCA_016801175.1. Taxonomy (NCBI): domain Eukaryota; kingdom Metazoa; phylum Chordata; class Actinopteri; order Esociformes; family Esocidae; genus Esox; species Esox masquinongy. The sequence goes on along the minus strand of JACXGI010002820.1, from coordinate 47,732 downwards.
CCCGCACACAGTCTGTGTAACTTGCATTAAGAATTTAATAACGTTTCGGTACCAACTTTAGGTTGCCTGCTGAGTGTAAACTGTTGAAATCTTGGTACCAAAACGTTATTAAATTCTTATTGCATGTTACGCAGACTGTGTGCGGGAGTTATTTTTATTACATTATTATATCCAAACAAGTATCTTGCCGTTCAGCTGACATTGTTTCTTGAACTTTGCAATATAACATCAAATTTCTTGTGAATCTGAATCCTCAACCATCCTTTTTATAAAGGCTTTTATTCAATGACTCCTTTGTTATTTTATTTTTCCTTTGTTGTCCTGGTAAACAGCCACACACTTGTAAACAATTAAAATATTCTTTTGGAACAACTTTTGTTGCACAAAAATTATTTTAAAACCATATAATGTACTGAATGTATTTCAATTATATTATATACAAGTATACAACATTTTAAAATAACTGGGTCCATTTTCACTCACTGAACTATTTCTATACTACATTTTGTCCAAAGGTACAACACTTTAAGTATACTGCTTTTTAACTTTAGGTTGCCTGCTGAGTGTAAACTGTTGAAATTAGAATGAGGACAAAAGACAAGTGTTAAGAACTAATTTGCATGTGCAAAGTTTGAGGAGTTTCCAGAACTGTCAAGAGCTGACTTCTTACGACTGGTTAAAATTGTTTTATATCGCAACTTCTCTGTACTGGCCTTTTACCTGTCACCATTACAAAGATCTTTACTTGTATGGACACACTCCGAAACAGGCCTTTTCATGCAGTGATAATAATTAATGACGTTGAATACTTTGATTACATTTACAGGCTTATGGCTCCGTATTTTTAAAACACACACATCGGTAATATAAGCATACAAACAAATTAAATGAGGGAAATTCCCTCAGACAAAGTCTGCAGAAATGCGGGCTTCCGAAAAGGGTGCATAAAGGGCTCAAAATGTCTGCGAGAGAGCCCTCGCACACGATTTGACAGTGGGACAGCCCTAAGCCCTCACAGACTTAGCGAGAACGCGCTTCAAAGTCTGTGAGTCTGGACATTGGGATTGGGCCATAGTCTATGGGAGACAGATTTTCTTTATCTTCGGGTCTGTTCCGCCAGAAAGTCGCAATTTAATTTACCAAGAGCTTGTTGGTCTTTGTTGTCGCCCAGCAGCGACTCTGAGAACTTATTTAGGGTCTTCATGTTGGAGTTTGATTCTTTCAGCTCGTTTAGAAGAACCTCTGAAATTCTATGAATCCGAGGTAGTTCAAGGATTTCAGGACTCTGGCCAATGCAAGTATGAGTAGATCAGATCACAATCGCTTGATCAGCTCTTCAAAATTGCAGCTTAAGTAGTATCTGGGATAAGCTTAGTGGCACTGATGCTGTTGCTGACTTCCATGACCTGTAAGACAAACCGTTGCGGTGTTCTTTTTTGTGCACGTCGATCAATCCCTAAAAGTATTAAAATGGAGGTTTTTATGGTATTTACAAAAACCAGACTGAGTCCACCGTCAAAGACGTCCAAAGACAGCAGGTCAAGTGGAGGTGTGGGGTGTGGCGTGATAGGCAAGTAGGTCGGAGGACTGCTAGGGGAACCGCTCACGCTTTAGGGACTTGCATCCCAATCCTTATCCCGGTGATCTTCAATGATATTATGATACGATGGCTTCATCGTTGCCTTTGGAATGCCTGTAATAGGCAAATAGGCGAGAGATCTTCTCAGAGACTGCGATATGATAGCCGGAATAGGTTAACCTTTGGAGTCCTCTGATGCAACAGACGCCATGATGGCTGAAATAGTGTCTGGCCTACTTTAGGCCTGCCCTTTTATTGCTACATCGCTCCTTTGGCAGATGGGGCGTGGTCAACATCAATAACTTGACCTTCCTGGCTCATCATATGACCTCTCCTCATAGGGTCTTTTAGTTGGAGGTTCTTCAGGATCAACATTGTCTACTATAATACATTTCCTTAGTTTAACAACGCTCTGTAATTGTTGACTCTGTACAAATAGCTCATCAATTCTCTGAAACATATTGTTTTCCAGATTTCACCAAACGTTAACAGGTATCCCCAAGCCATTGTTGCTCTCACCATTCACTCACTTTAAAATCCTATGATATATACAGATCTTGAAATGAGTCACCATTGATTCAGAAGCCCATGTGATCATCCATGGTCAACTCCCTTCTGGGAAAAGAGGGTAGCAACTCATTATCCCTTAGTCAATGTACACCTTATGCACAATAAGACCATTTAAATACACAATACCCTTAGATATCCTCAGGGTCATATAATCTAAATCCATCCCTAGGTCTCTGTGAGAGATGAAGCTTGACCCATCCCTGGCCAACTCGTGATGCATTAGTCAATGTAAACCTTTCTAAACATATACCCAATAAGAACATTTTAAAACATAATTCCCCCTTAGGCATCTTGAGAGGGTCATAAATCCCTGCATGACCTGTTCTAAATATAACTGGTCGTAAAAATTATTATCTATATTTTAATCATGTCTTAGTGCTCTAAGGTAACATTAATATCTACAGCTCCGGAAAAAATTAAGAGACCACTACACCTTTTTATATTATTTCCAAAAAAGTCAAAAAGGAAGGTTTTGAGTGAGGAACAGAAGGGTTAAAATTAAGAGACCACTGCAAATTGAACGCTTCTGTTCCTCACTCAAAACTTTCCTTTTCAACTTTTTTGGACAGGAAAGAAAAAGGTGCAGTGGTCTCTTATAAAGGTGCAGTGAGCTGTATATTTAACCCTGCCTAAGAGCTAAGAGGTCAAAGGAAAAGCAATAAATCAGACAAAGTTTACCCTGAAGTGAAATAAGGTATATCCTATATTCTTCTTGTGTTTGTTCCAGTTCATTACTATTATTCTTCCAGCAAAAAATGTTCCTTGCAAATTCCCCTGAGTTAAAATGATGTAAAGATACCCAAATGTATATGGTAGTTAAGGGCCAAGGGCCACAATTTCTGCTGCAGTGCCATGCAAATCTGCCTCATGGTGGCGCAGTCACAAGCCTGCAAATTTGCACTTTCTGAAATCTCACCACGCCCACCCCATTTGACCACTTGTCTTGAACATTGGTACACAGGTCTATCTCCTCACTATGAATATTTTTGCCAATGGGACCCATGAAATCCAGGTTTTGCGCATATATGCACACTCCTACTCAGATCGCACACATACATCTTGCCGACGTCGGTCTAAGATTACATAAGATCGGAAGATCGAAAGGGGTTTTGAGCCTAGAATGGAGGTTGGCTGTGAGTGTGAACGAAATGTGTTGGCTGGAAATGGCTCTGTGATGGGCGGTTCTATGGGTTTACTCTATGCAATCCTGCGTAGTCTTTTCCGTGATTTCATTTAGTTCCTGAATTCAGTGCGATATGGACCTCATCAGCTAGCAAGAAGATATTTTTCCTGCAAATTTTCAATTTTCAATTCAGTTTTTCATAGAACATAAGGTGAGTGCACAAACTCTATCTTGAAATATTGTTAGCTAGCTTATATGGCTAAGCAAATTGTGTTTCTGTCTAATAATATGAACTACATCAACGTGCGCAGTGTACCTAGCTAGCTAACTAAATAAGGCCTAGTCGACGTACAGTACACAGATATTTTTTAAAACGGGGGGTTTTCTATGCGTTTTGGCCTTTCGTCCACACACAAACTGCGTTTTAGGTCACTGAAAACTGACTTTTTGGAAAAACTCCTTTTCAGAACCTCCGTTTTCAGAGTTTACAGGGAAAAGGATATTTTGGCTTGTAACAGTGTGTGCGCCATTATCTCCTTTGGTCAGTGTGCGCCATTATCTCCTTTGTTTACATGAGGAGATTTTGTGCAATGGCGGACATAGCCAAAATAGTGCTGGTTTTAATCTAGCTAACAGGACTTTTTACATGTTTACGTAGAGTTACTCTCCCACTATATTGAGGAACAGAGGCGTCAGAATACGCTACGTAGGTCACTCCAACACTCGCACCATTGTTGTTGGCCTAGAACCATATAACTTTTTTTCAGGCTTGATTTTCAACATGGCTTTAAGGTTAGGGTTACATCGTCGTCTGTTGGTTTGGCATGGTCTTTGACTGTGCTTGATAGCGTGTTTTTGCATATTCATGTGGATGTATTTTTTTTTAAAACAAGCAGAAAAAAAAAACATTTTAAAAATACTGGGACTGGCTTATTGCCAAACAATTGCACGCAGCCACACATTGTTGAATTAATGGCAGTCTTTTTGTTTTTCATTCTTAGATGGCCGCATTTCAGACCTCAAAGTTAAGTAGATGGTGTGGCGTGGTTGCGGGAAGGTCTTCACACCGGACATAGCAACCCAGTTGAACTGGTGGCGGAGCGGGCAGAAGACTGGCATCCAGTCAATGCCAGTGAAAGACGTTATTATGTGTAAGTTAAAAAATTGCTTATTTTTATAGAAATTAAACAGTGGTGGACAAAACCAACTCATCATTGGAAATGTGGATGCTGCCCATACTTAACGCAGTCGCTTCATATTTTGTCTTCCAGGTTCTGTTCTTAAAAAACCCACGGTTGCCAGGAATAATGGAGGCAGAAGTTGAAAGACAGTTCAGAACTGGCTCAGGCTGAGCCAAGACCGACTCGGGGGCCGGCAGCAGAATTAAGGAAAGACCTGCGGAAGAAGAATAATTTGCACAATTGTTGGGCGTTTTTATTTAAGTTGCTTTTGTTTTTATAAAATGGTACTTTTTGTAAATAAAGTACAAACCTCAGTCTTTATCTTGTTTCTTCACTTTGTCTGCAGTAGAGCTTTTAAATGTCGGCAGTAGATCATTTAAATGTCGGCAGTAGATCAGTTAAATGTCGGCAGTAGAGATATTAAACGGCAGCTAAACGGTGGCGGGGAATCGGGAAGCATCGTTCAAACATTGGCGGAAGAGACAAATCGACGTCTCCTTTACATCTTGCCGACGAGCAGCCGACGTCTATACGGCATTCTACAGACATCTCGTGTGTATATTGGGCAGACATCGGTAAGATGTATGTGTGTTATCTGGGTACACGGATAATGGTGTAATAATTCTACTTGGTCCATATGTTGACAAAGATGATACGACAATAATGACTGCAAGCATTGTTTTATCAACCACACGGGGGTGATGTTGAACCAGACAATTTTGCAAACTCATGCCGCTCCGTTTGACATAGATAATGATAAAATGGTGGATAACTCCATGTCCTTACAGGGAACATATTTGCGATTGGGACCCATTAGCTCCACCTTGATGAATGGCTGCAATCAGCAATTGAATTTGCCATAGGTGTGGCTCTAACTTTATAAGGCTATAAATCCCAAATCGAATGTCCCAGAGCTCTGCAGCTTGCTATACTGGTAATCACCTAGGCCAGGAATGAACCCTCAAAGGTACGCACAGCTAACCCTCATGGTGGCATTAGAAATGTCACTGATGTTGGGAAATTCACCAAAAATCTGCTATATAATTTAGTCGTGAAACTTTCTGGAGATGTTAGTCACTATATGAGGTGTGATGAGACACTGTCTGCTATTTTTTCATCATCAATGAAAAACACAAGTTGATCAATATTTCTGTTTTATTTTGTCAGTATTAGATCAATTATTGAGGAGTTAATAGGGTTAACATTAATCCAAGTAGGAATTAAAATCAGATGTGTGAGATTCAAATCAATACATAAACTCTTCAGTTTATCAGAGGCAGGCTTTTGCCAGTCAAGATTCCGATCTCCTAGAATAACCAACTCAGAGGACATAAAAGAGACCAGGCATTCAGACATAGTATCTACTACACCTGCGGAAGCAGCAGGGGTCGATATATCCCTGCTACATAAAAATGTGCAAAATTAGCAGGTCAAACAGCTGAGGTACAAAAACATTTAGTGCTTGGGTTATTGCAACGTTTGGTTAAACATAGATGGCTACTCCTCCATCTTTCTTTATTCTATCACATCTAAAATAGTGTAGCCTTTTATGTTAACCATGTTTCTGACAGTACCAGAATATCTGGATTTGTGGCGTGCATCCAAAAATCAATAAAATTCCAAAGTAAAGTTCATAAAACTAGGGTTGGTGTCAGTGGTAGTCTTAATCGGTACAGTTTTAATGTAAGATTACCAACTTTACACCACAAGGTCTGAGCTTGCTAGGTGGTAAAACACTTTATCGTGAGGTTATGATGGGAAATATGAGGGCATGAACTGACTCTTCATTTCCTAAGTGCTGCAGCAATATTTTCTGGCAACATTCTTGCACCTCTCGTTTGGATGCAAACCATCACTCTTTAGAAATTGGAGTCTTTCCCTTGGACACAGCTGCTCCCCCTCGGAGAGCCATGTCTTACCCGAAGACCAAGCACTGGCTCCAGGCACCAGGTACACAGCCAGAGGGGGCTTTAACTAAGGGTTTCCCTTTGACACAGCCCACTCTCTGCAATCAACTCTAGTGAAGTGCAGAGGTGTTTTACTGGAGCATGCACCTGGAAATGGGTCATTAAGGGCCCTCTAATTATCCCTTAACACTAGGACCACCAAGCCTTCCAAACGAACATTGACAGCCAGAGCTGACCGCCGTTTTTCATCATTAGCATACGAATCAGCCCTATTAGCATACACATTAATCTCTGCAGCATCACCATCCAGCTAGAGCATCAGTTCATCTACTGGGTTGTCAGTAAACTATATAGTGAGGGAAAAGATTATTTGATCCCCTGCTGATTTTGTACGTTTGCCCACTGACAAAGAAATGATCAGTCTATAATTTTAATGGTAGGTTCATTTGAACAGTGAGAGACAGAATAACAACAAAAAATCCAGAAAAACGCATGTCAAAAATGTTATAAATTGATTTGCATTTTAATGAGGGAAATAAGTTTGATCCCCTCTCAATCAGAAAGATTTCTGGCTCCCAGGTGTCTTTTATACAGGTAACGAGCTGAGATTAGGAGCACACTCTTAAAGGGAGTGCTCCTAATCTCAGTTTGTTACCTGTATAAAAGACCCCTGTCCACAGAAGTAATCAATCAATCAGATTCCAAACTCTCCACCATGGCCAAGACCAAAGAGCTGTCCAAGGATGTCAGGGACAAGATTGTAGACCTACACAAGGCTGGAATGGGCTACAACACCATCGCCAAGCAGCATGGTGAGAAGGTGACAATAATTGGTGCGATTATTCGCAAATGGAAGAAACACAAAAGAACTGTCGATCTCCCTCGGTCTGGGGCTCCATGCAAGATGTCACCTCGTGGAGTTGCAATGATCATGAGAACGGTGAGGAATCCACTCAGAACTACACGGGAGGATCTTGTCAATGATCTCAAGGCAGCTGGGACCATAGTCACCAAGAAAACAACACAATACGCCATGAAGGACTGAAATCCTGCAGCGCCCGCAAAGTCCCCCAGCTCAAGAAAGCACATGTACAGGCCCATCTGAAGCTTGCCAATGAACATCTGAATGATTCAGAGGAGACCCGGGTGAAAGTGTTGTGGTCAGATGAGACAAAAATCGAGCTCTTTGGCATCAACTCAGCTCGCCTTGTGCGGAGGAGGAGGAATGCAGCCTATGACCCCAAGAACACCATCCCCACCATCAAACATGGAAGTGGAAACATTATGCTTTGGGGGTGTTTTTAAGCTAAGGAGACAGGACAACCTCACTGCATCAAAGGGACGATGGATGGGGCCATGTACCGTCAAATCTTGGGTGAGAACCTCCTTCCCTCAGCCAGGGCATTGAAAATGGGTCGTGGATGGGTATTCCAGCATGACAATGACCCAAAACACATGGCCAAGGCAACAAAGGAGTGGCTCAAGAAGAAGCACATTAGGGTCCTGGAGTGGCCTAGCCAGTCTCCAGACCTTAATTCCATAGAAATTCTGTGGAGGGAGCTGAAGGTTCGAGTTCAGCATCGAAACCTTAATGACTTGGAGAAGATCTGCAAAGAGGAGTGGGACAAAATCCCTCCTGAGATGTGTGCAAACCTGGTGGCCAACTACAAGAAACTTCTGACCTCTGTGATTGCCAACAAGGGTTTTGCCACCAAGTACTAAGTCATGTTTTGCAGAGAGGTTATTTCCCTCATTAAAATGCAAATCAATTTATAAAATTTTTGACATGCGTTTTTCTGGATTTTTTTGTTGTTATTCTGTCTCTCATTGTTAAAATAAACCTACCATTAAATTTATAGACTGACAGTGACAGTGGGCAAATGTACAAAATCAGCAGGGGTTCAAATACTTTTTTCCCTCACTGTATGTGAGCAGCACATCTTTGCAGGTCTCTCCCGGGGTTTGTAGTGGGGCTATCGAGTTGATTTTAATGCCAATGCATAGCTCTAATGGTAAAGAATATCATTGGCATTTCGTTTTGTGAATAATTATTTAGCCTAATACATTTGTAGAATATTAATCTTCAGTAAAATAAGCAGAGGAAATTGAAAGAGAGACGATAGTGTGTGCGATTTAGTTTCTCTTTCCGAAAATAAAAACAGTAACTTGTAATATGTTTGTTGAATTGGTAATTAGTGACTGGTAAACAATATCCTTGGTATTTATTTTCGTGAATCATTTATTTTCGTGATATTTATTTCTTGGTATTTATTTTCGTGAATCATTATTTAGCATAATACATTTGTAGATTTACATTCTAGAATTACATTTGATGAATTAGCCTACACAATAAGCTGAATCTCCTATTGAAAAACAGTAACGTGTGATAAGTAGCCTATATGGTTTGTATTATGTTTCAATAATAGCCTAATTATGTTTTTGAATGGTCATGGAAATTTTGTATTTCATTTGTAAGTTCATTCAAATTCAACCAAGGCTCTGATCATTCATCTGAGAGTATCGCGCATTCATCTATTGACATCATCTATTGATGTCATGCATTCAGTGAGGGGTGATTAGCTCCTGGGTACCATTTGGGTACCAATGCTAAGTGGTGTGGGCTATTGGGGATTTAAGTCTGAAATAAAAAAAAACAGGTATATAGTTTTCATTTTGTGAGTTTAGAATTCTGACAATGGAACAATGTAATATACGTGTATTTAGGAAAAGTCATGGAAGGAGGAGTGTGTAGCTTCAAAAATGGTAGTTTTATTTTAATTACAAACTCAAACGCCAATTCCTGTAGGCATTTGGCGGCCCTAGTGTTAAAAAAGGGCATAGCAGGAGCTAGGAGTTCCTTCACCACCTGTGGGTGGGCATGGAAACATTGCCTTCCCACAGGTGCATTGCCCGCGCATGGTGGGATGGTAGGCAAGGAAAAAAAACTAAGCGCAATGCCGCACACTGCACAATGTCCCACAGAGAAAAAATGCACTAACTATGCTGCCTTGCCTTCATAGAAAGGAGTGCACTGTCGAAGGGGTGAAAACCCAAAACACCATATATTGGTCGTGGGTCTTGCCACCCAGCAGAAAAGACTCGCAATGTAAAGAGATGGAATATTTACATGTTAATATTTTAATATTAACATTTACATTCTTCTTTTTTCAAAGGGAGGGTCTTCAAAACACTGGAGTTAGCTAAAGTAAAAGGAGAAGAAGAATGGTGGGATTGCTCTCCTAATATGTACACTACTGCATTCTCATTGGCAGACGCTGAGTGAGTACATTCAAATTCTCATGCTCACTGCCCCAAGTGCAGCAAGGGTAAACCACTAGGAGCAGAGCTCCCCCTATGGGGTGGAGCTCCACAAAATAGAACTGAATCTGAGATTAAATATTCTACAGAATTTGCTGGGGATGTTAAAGCCCTCCTTTAGAGTAGTTTGTGAACCCTTATTCGACCCGGTATACTGACAAACAAATTAATGCAGGACTTTCTTGGAAGAGACCTTTCTGTTGAATGCTGTATTTTTTTTTTTTGCTTTTTTTTTATGAACCTCTATTTATATGATGTGCTTCTTTATTTTGACAATTGCATTAATGTATGATAATTGGTTGATGTATAATAATTAAGATTGTAAGATGACATTTGAATTGTCAACTCAGGGAAGTCCAGAGCGATTGGGAGAAAGAAAATTAAAACATTATCATGTTTCAATAGAAAACTGTTAATTTGTGAGACTGCTTCATTTACATTGTCCAATTGCTAAACATATCTTTGTGGATGGTGATAAAAAGATAGTTGATATTTGGCCTTGTGTTTTTACCTGTTTTGGTGAGAGGGTGGGTGACCAGTTTGCGAATTAGAGAATTTTCAGACGACCTCAGCAGAAGGACAATGTCTGCTGGGAGGGTATCTCTGTTTTTAGATAGGAATCCTCCAGTATTGTAGATCACCTGAACACGAACAGCCATGGGGTTATGAACACCTGCATGCAACTCATTATTACAGCAAAATCTATTACATCTGATACTGTTATTTGCATGCACATTTAGGGTTAAGGTGTCAATTTTCTGCCTTTTTTATTTATTGCCAGTTTATATATCTTACATATAACACCATACTTTTTAAATATTTGATTGGAGGCCTTATTACCTTCCCAGCATAATGGTGAATTCCAAAGCCAAGGTCCACCCTCTTCGGTCTCCAAAAGTTTTTGGACTTCAGGTTGTCTTCAAACTTTTCTACAATGAACAAAGTTAGACAGGTCAATTATCTAACTAATAATTTAGATAACTTTATCCAAATTGTGGTTTATCATAATTGAATGAAAGATCACAAAAAAGGTATACCTACAGTATTCCAGTACTATTAGCTTTTTGTTGAAAATGCATTTACTCACTGATATAAGAGCATCTGCTAAAGATATACTATATACTTGCAAGGTAACTTCAAGACTATCTATATTTTAATGCATTTACAGTTGGGTCCAGAAATAATTGGACACTGACACAAGTTAGACTTTGCCAAAAAAACACCTAAAAAAGCTTGCCCAGTTCAGGAACAGCATTCTTTGGACAGATGAAACTAAGATCAACCTGAGTCAAAATGATGGGAAGAAAAAAGTATGGAGATGGCTTGAAACAGCTCATGCTCCAAAGCATACCACATCATCAAATTACGAAAATTCAATATTATATATGTATAAAATTAAATTCAAATATTTCCAGACCTAACTTCACGCCTGCTAGAGTTAAACAAGCGTTGTTATCAAGTACCACATATAGAACTAGACATATTGCTTTGGGACAAAGTATGACAAGGACACAGAAACATTTAAACATCACTTTAAATAAAATGCTACACTGTACTATCTGCAATACAAATATTGTACCCAGACAACTGAACTGAATCAGGCATAGAATCACACAGCCACAATTCAGATACAATTATTCAAGTATACAGGTATGTCAACATTTGATTGTGACAGCAATATTTCAGTCCAACTTTTGGATCATGCTTCTAGCATTGAAATGAGTAATTCCAATGCCACAGCTACGGGAGATCATATCTGATGTAGCACCCAAGGTTGTACCTGAGGCTGTACAGGAAGAGCAATAAGATGTTGGCGAGCTATTTCAATTTTAGGGGGATAAGATTATTTCTAACACCACCTCTCTGCATGCAAAAGGAAGTAGCAACACAGTGATTGGACATTAATCTAGGAATTGCATAGAGGCAGTTGAATGACATCAATGGATGAATGGGTGATACTCCCATATAAAAGAGCAGAGCCTTGGTTGAATCGGAATTAACTTAAAAATGAGGATGAAGAGTTGCAATGTTGATGAAAAATATGGCATGCTGCAATGCCTTTTTATATTTCTTTTTATAAGACAGACAAACAGGAAACCAAGACACTATATTTACATAAACAAAAAATAAAAATAACAAAAAATATAATTAAAAAAATTAAAGCACATCAGGAGGGAGCCTCTGCAATGTATGAAAATATTCAATGAAAGGACGCCATTTGTGTAAAAAAACAGCACTGGAGCCCCTGAGGGAATACTTTATTTTCTCATGACCTAAGAAAACATAACGTCACATAGCCATTGAGAAATAGTAGGGGGGTGAACAGATTTGCAGTTCAGAAGAATTCTGCGTCAAGCCTGTAAGGAAGTAAAAGCAAGTCTGCTTGGATGAGGGCTAATGAGGACAGGTCCTCCAGAACACCAAAAACAACTATCCTGGGGCAGGTTAACGTTTAGCACTTCAGATAAAATTAGGAAAATGGATTCCCAATAGTTCTTAAGGGCAGGCACAGATCAAACATATGATTAAGGTCACATGGGGAGACATTCATCGTTCACATTTGGATAGATTTCAGCTAGATTCAACTTGGAAAAATGAGCCCTATGCACAAACTTAAATTATATAAGGCCAAGACGAACACAAGATGTAGTGGAGCGTACACTGTCAATCACCTAATCCCACAACACCTGTGTGAATTCCATGCCCATCTCCATCTCCCAGGCAGATTTAGCTTTGCTAGTGGAGTGCTTGTCCCATGACAGAATAACCAAACAAATCTGAGAGGTTAATCCCTTCAGTCGAGGTAGTAAAGACAATACACTATCCCAGGGTCAGCCAGGGGATTCGGCAGGGATGCCAGAAAGACACCATGTCTGACTTGCAGGTAACGGAAAAAGTGAGAGGGGGTACAGAGTATTTAGAGACCAAAGTGGGAATGCAGGACTGCGCCTCAAGGTGGTACCATGGGGTATCTGTAGTATGCCACCAGAATTGCAATTTCTGAAAATTGGCAGTACCGTAGTAGTACAAAATTTTGGGTAGTGCCAGCCATCCACTAAATTAGCATCTCTGCAGCAAAGAACAACTGACTCTAGGTACCTTACCTTGCCAGATAAATAAGGTAACAACCTGATTGACTGACTTAAAAAGGACTGGTAAAAACAATGGGATAGAATAAAATAGGTAAAGGAATGTGGGCAAATGAGTCATTTTAACAGCATTAATCCATCCTATAAGTGATAGCGGTAAGCTACCCGATCTCTGAAAGTCAGACTTCATTTGCACAAGAAGGGGAGCAACGTTTGCAGAGAAAATGGCAGGTAGTGAACGTGATGCCTTCACTCCGAGGTATGTGAAACCAGAGCAGCTTATTTGAAAAGGCAAGTCAGTCAGCTTAAGCTGCAGTGCTGCCGGATTGATTGGGAAGCACTCACTCTTCTGGGGATTCAGCATATAACCCCAAAAGGAGCCAAAGTCCTCCAGAATAGAGAGGATGGAAGGCAAGCAGGTTGTAGGGTTACTGACATAAAGTAACAAGTCATCAGCGTATAACGAAAACCTGTGTTCAAACCCTTCACTTGATACACCCCGGACAAAGGAAGATGCACATCGAGCTATCAAAAGGGGCTCAATAGTGAGGGCAAATTACAAAGGGAAGAGTGGGCAACCCTGTCTGGTCCCACATTCAAGGGCAAAATAATCAGAATGAGTGTCATTTGTATGGACACTGGCCTGGGGAGATGTATACAAGAGACAAAGCCAAATTTGTCCCCAAATCCAAACTTCTTAAGAACAACAAAAAGGTATTCCATTCAATTCTGTCGAATGCCTTCTCCGCAACTAGAGAGATTATCACCTCAAGAAATGTAAAATTGTTTGGAATAAAAATATTGAACAACGTCCAGATGTAAAAAAGGAGTGGTAACACTTTTTTTGAAGGGGTGTGCATAAGAGTGACATGACACTGTCATGATACTGTCATAACCATGACATGACACATGAAGGAATCATTTTGAATATTTATGAATGTTGTCATTAGGTGTCATTCGGTTGATTATGTCATTTCTTATGCAAGGTTGACATTGTTTGGCATGTCTTTGTCATGACAACTTGACATTAACTGAGACAACATAACCTGCCAATGTCTTTGTTATGACAACTTGACATTAACTGAGACAAAATATCCTGTCAATGTCTTTGTTATGACAACATGACAGTAACCAAGACAACATAACCTGTCATAAACATGGGCCTAATTATCAAACTTGAAGAAACTATTTAGCCAGTATTCTGTCTGCCATAAAAGGAACTTTGCTGATCCTGAGACTGTTGCTCATACTCAGCATATTGAGCGTGCATGGCAGAAATACAAATTGAAAATATGGAGTCATAGAGGTAATTGCACTCGTGAGTCTCTGAAGATTCACCTCAAAATGATGGAGTGGCACCACTGGTTAGCCATAGGCCATTATAATGGTGTCTTGGGCAGACTTTTCCATCATGGGAAAAAACAAGTCAATTTAATATCAAAGTTTTTTGCAGGAACATAGTTTGTACTGTAATGTTGTTAATGTTGATGCAGGACATCCATTCATGTAACTAGTGGTTTGCATGAACAATAGGCTAAGTAATATATATTATTCAAGAGATAATATACATAATACAATGTGTTATGTTTACAGTGCGGTAACCATTATTAATAAGGTAGACTGGCTACTTGCGTCTTCAAATAGGTGTGACACATACAAAATGTATGGTCGCATTTCGGGTTGATATAGAATTTTGAAGGACACTTTTATATTGCAGGACACTTACTACGGTTGGCCTATAGGGGGCAGTTTGACGTGGTCGTGTTGCGTTGGGACTGTTAACGAACAAACACCTGCGCGTTCTCCTAAATCTTCAAGGAAAAGCCATGTCTTTCTCATCATTTATCCTGTTTTCTAGCTCGGTAAAGTACAAAAGTACACTGGACATTTAGATACAGTTTGATAACTTGCCTGTTAAATTGTATGTAGAGGGTTGGAAAAGCGTGGTAATTGTACAACTATGAGAGACCAATGTCTATGTAAAATGCCATGACGGTGGTGAATTCCTTTGAAAAAAACACATTTGTTACTGAATTGTTTTCTTCAAAAACAACACTCCTGACAATATCCCTAGGATTAATATAATTGAATTTTGTAACTGTATCGTTGCACTGTAAGGGTTAGCGATTAGGCAGTTCCTTGTTGTTGGCTGGCTTCGGTTGGTTATTAGCTGGCTCCAGTTAGCTGTATGCTAGCTCCTGTCAAGTGTTTGTCAGTTCCGGGTAGCACTTTGCTAACTTGCTCAGCCATGTTCCATTTGTGTTAACATGAAGGTAATTTGTTAATTATGTGATTATATTACGAATAGTTTATATTACTTAGGCTATTGTTCATGCAAAGAACTAGGTACTGTACATGAATGGATGTCCTGTATCAACCTTAAGAAATTACAGTACAAACAGTGTGTTCTTGCAAGAAACGACATGAGCTTATGTTCTGTGTCAACATGAACAAATGGCACTACACTCTGTAATTTAATGCATTTGTAAACGATTAATAAAGTAAGGGTTATCATTGTTAACCGTTTGTTGATGTCTTGTTCATCATTGTTCATCAATGTTCATTCAAGGTAACTACTGCATTTGTTAATGGTTGTTCATGTACACTTATCAGAAAGTGTTACCAAAGTAGGATTGTTGAAAGTAGATTTTTTTTTTTTTCGGAAACATTTGTTGTGCAAAATCAATAAAAGAAATTTCTTGCTTTTGTTAAGGTATTTAAAATCATTTGACAGATGTAATTACATCTTTATGACAGTATTTGACAAACTTAATGTCAAATTAACATCTTTATGACAAGTCCAAATTGTACCACTGTACTTGAGGTCAAGAAAAATATTCATGACACTGTTATGAATGCATTTGAGTGTTATAACACGTCATGACATCTTTATGGAAGTCCAAATTGTACCACTGTACTTGAGGTCAAGAAAAATATTAATGACACTGTTATGAAAGCATTTGACAGTGTTAAAATACTTCATGACATCTTTATGACAAGTCCAAATTGTGGCACTGTAGTTGAGGTCAAGGAAAATATTCATGACAATTATAATGGTCTCATGACAACCAATGTCAAAACCAACCAAATATGACTGTTTTTAATGCTAACACATAAAGCTAAATAGTTTCTTCCCTTCACATCCATGCAACAAACTGTTTGCCCTCCTTCCATCAGGCAGGTGGTACAGGTCTCTTCATTCCCATACCAGCAGGCTCAGGAACACTTTCTTTCCATCTGCTGTAACCCTGCTGAACTAGGTGACCCATCACTAACCATATCCACCCTTTGTACTACTGGACTCTGACACTGCTTTGCAAAGTCTGAAGTTTTCAGTTGTTACAGGTACGTGGCTACCTCGGGAACCTCATTGCTGCTATCCCTGCATTTCAGTTGCACATGCTACCCTATTCCTTCAATTTCATTGTAGTGTACTTGTTCAGTTACAATAAAGTTGAATCTAATTTAATGTTGTCTCAGTTAATGTCAAGTTGTCATAACAAAGACATTGACAGGATATTTTGTCTTAGTTAATGTCAAGTTGTCATTACAAAGACATTGACAGGTTGTGTTGACTCAGTTAATGTCAAGTTGTCATAACAAAGACATCCCAAACAATGTCAGCCTTGCATAAAAAATGACATAATCAACCGAATGACACCTAATGACAACATTCATAAACGTTCATGATTCCTTCATGTGTCATGTCATGGCTATGACAGTATCATGACAATGTCATGTCACTCTTATGCACACCCCTTCAAATAAAGTTTTACCAAAGGAGTGTCTACCCTTAATAAAGCCAGGTTGTTCCTCTGATATGATTCCAGCCTGGACCTCCTCCAGATGCTTTGCTATCTCTATAGCCAGCACCTTCACATCGACATAAAGGAGGCTAAGGGGCCTGAATGAAGAGCAGGAAGTGGGATCTTTCCGCTTCTTAAGAAGACGCGCAGTTGACGCCTGCGTAAGAGTCGGTGGCAACGAGCCACGTTCCAGTAAATCATTGTACATAGACAATAGCAAGGGTGCTAACTTTGCGTGAAATTTCTTAAAGAACTCAACAGGAACCCCATCGGGTCCAGGAGCTTTACAAGTCTACATTGATTTGATAGACTCCACAACCTTCTCAAGGCTGAGAGGGGAGCCTAGGTCAGCCGCAGTTTTGCGGTCAACAGAGTCTCCAGATCACCCAGGAACCGAGTCATATTGGCAGCATCTGATGAGAACTCAGGCGTGTATAGGGAGGAACAGAAACATTTGAAGGTGTCGTTGATCCCTTTGAGGTCTGAAATTAAACCATAAGAAGTATAAAAATATTTGGGGAATTAGACGAGAAGCAGCCCTGCGTTACACTTGGTCACCTAGCAGCCGACCTTCCCTGTCACCATGCTCCTAATAGGTACAGATGTCACTCATCTAATTCCAGCGCCAAGGGGGCGTTCCGCGACGAGGCATGCCTCGTTATACTGCGGTATACCACGGCAAGTTGCAGTGCGGTACGGCATGGACAAAAACATAAAATAACAAATAAGAATGGCCACCAGGGGCCATCTGTGAGAACGTCAACACCCGCCTGAACTTGCTGTTTTACAAGCCCGTGTCTGTATTCATATGGCCAGAATAAAACATTCAAATCAGTGGAATATTGTCTACTAGAATCCTATTCATGGATTGCTATGTTGCTGTGTTTGATTCCATGTTGCTGTGCTTGATTAACTGTTATTTCTGATAATGTATGTTTAATTATAGGTCACACACAGGAATCTCTTCCTTTTCGTTAATTGTAATTATTTAAAATGAAATACAATTATTTTACTGGAAATATAGCTGTTGATTACAACGATTAAGTTAACATTTACCAAGCGAACATTACTTATTGCATTCATTGATGCTACTTTTCAGCATGAATATTTCCGGAAGACTGCATCTGTTTCTATCAATAAAAACCTCTTAAAATAAAAAATAATAAATGACTTTTACCACCAGATTTCTATGATAAAGTACAATATGCCACAGTAGACCCAAACAAAAATATAATTCAAGTGTTTAACATTGTGTGCTAACATGAAGGACGTTAAGTTCTTTTAAATAGGCAATATGATACACGTTCAACCCATCAATGTTTCATTAATATTTTCAGAGGTAAATAATGAGAGATTTTTTTCTAAAGTTTCTAATAAAATGGCGCTTGAACAGAACATGTAATTTGTTTATTTACTGTACAATGGCCTAAAGTCGACAAATTACTGTTAATTACTCCACATTAACCCAAGGAAGAGACAGGTGAGACAAAGCGGCTGTTACAATACTTGTACTGTCACATGCCTAATCAGTTACTAAATAGGAATACGGTGTAAAAAATGGTAATTAGTCAATAAATAGTTTTCAGCTTGTGAGTTTAGAATTCTGACGGAATAACGGAACAACGTAATATATGCTACACCTATTTAGGAAAAGTCATGGAGGGTGTAGCTTTCAAAATGGTATGTTCCAAATCAATTGCATTGACAAATAAATAGAAGTTAGATTACAACAGTCAGGTAAGTAGGCCTGACAATTTTATTTTTATGAAATAATAACAAAAAAGCAATACAAAAATCCAGATGTTTAATTAATATTTTAAATAATGTATATTCTTAAATTTTTATAGCATAGACAACAATCTTTTTGCACAATATTTTGAATCTAAAATCATGTTTCCAATTTGAATAAGGGATTTTGAGGCCACTGTTAGAAACATCTCAGCAAATAGGCTACCATGCCAATTACGTCCATAACCATAGGTTATTAGAGCGTTTAAGAGCTCTGCGGAAATTTATAGGTTATAGACAATTAACTGAAACTCATTTGCGTCTAAATTTCAGTATGTTTAAATCTAGTTGAGAGTAGTTTTGCAATGCCCCATAATGTAGCCTAATTTTGCAACATTATTATTTAATAGACAAGCGCGTTTCAGTCACTTATTTGTCTTATCAAATCGGCCAATATTTCCATAAAAATTCCAGAATTCCGGCTATATAGAAGAGCTACCGGACATATGTTTTAAATAGCCCTACACTTAAATAGCATTAAAACTAACTATGACCCAACAATTGTTTTTTATTTAAATTAAGTCAGCAGAATGAACTCTTCACAATCTTTCTGAACTGAGTATATGGATACAATATAGCCTACCTACTGTAGGGCTGTCGCAATTATTAGCTACATAATTGCCCTGTTCGAAATAATTTGAGCCAGATCGCAATTATTTTTATAGACAATATTTTGATTCTAAAGTCATGTTTCCAATTTGAATAAGGGATTTTGAGGTCAATGTTAGAAACGTCTCAACAAATACCACGCAAATTATGTACAGTGCAAAGGAGCGTTTGACAGGCTCTGTAGAAAGTTATAGCCTACTTTAGGCTCAGATCATTTACTGGCCTCAGTTGCACCATCACTAGTTTTTTCTAAACCGGCCCGATTATGTCTGCTTCGCCTTCGATATTTTGGAGTCGTATGCTGGAGTTGCTGCCGGAGTGTGCTGCTTTTGATTCTCGTGTCAAGCTTAGTCACATGAGTGGTTATTTTTCTGTTCAGAGTCCCATCACAGCTAATATCTCCAGCTAAGTTTCCCAGACCTGCGCGTGTTGTTACTTTATTGGGTTGAGGCTATTACTTTCGTTAGTTATATTCTCATACCAAGCTTAGTCACATGACTCAGTAATGTCTCATTGTGAATGTGAGCAGAGGCTCCCTGTTTTCTTGGCAACAGATCATACAGGTCACACAATATTAGGCTATTTAATATGCTATTAATATATTTACTTATTCATTTGGCATATTTCTCACCGGACACTTTGGCGGTTGATATTTTCATCTGCCGGAATACCTTTGCCGGCTAACGTAAACCCTGGTGCATAGTTTTCCTGTAGTAATGAGGATTTGGTGTGAGTAATGATGGGAAGTCCTGGGTGATGTGATCAGGAACAGGTGTGCTTAATAGTGGAGAGTCCAGGGTGTTCCGTGAATGCGGTGCCAGCAGCGGGAGGCTGGCTTGATCATAGGTGGCACCATGACAGTGTAGGCTACTGTAAATCATTGTTTCCTTTATTTATTTATCAAATTTATGTTATTCATGCGGATATCCTTTGATCATAGCAAACTGGTCGACAATGTCTCTAATTTTTCCTTGTACATCATCAAAATGAGACGAAAATGAAAACTAAATTCTAATGGATTTATTTCGAATAATTTAATTGTTGTATAATTTTCATTTAGTACATTTGTAGGGCCTAATATACGAATGAAAATATTATTGCTTGTGTTCTTAGAAATAATCCTTCGATGTAGGCTATTCTTTTTCTGAGTGGGATACTTTGTTAGGTAATGTGGGACACTATATTATGATTAAAATGAACTATTAGACACATAAGAAAAAGTTTTAACAACATGTATTAATGAATTCAGTTGTACAGTAAATATAATTACATACAGATATCATATAATCAAAAATATAATGCATTAAAAGATTCATGTTTGCGAATGAAAATAAACCTGATCAAATGAGTTAGTTCTACTCTTTTTTGGCGGAACGCTCTGACATCCTATGGAAATGGACATAATTTGCATGGTAAACAATTTGTTGAGACATTTCTAACATTGGCCTCAAAATCCCTTATTCAGATTGGAAACAAGATTTTGGAATCAAAACATTGTGCAAATAGATCGTTGTCTATAAAAATATTGTAGCTCAATATTTTAATATGTAATAATTGCGACGTACCCAGACAGACGGCGATACCCCCAGATAAAGAATGACGGTCCCCGCGGTTGAATGCGAATTAACTTAACAATGAGATTGAAGTATAATGTTGATGATGACATTGTTGATCAATGTTGATCACATGCAGCAAGACAAAATCCGTTTTACCTCTAAACTTAGTATTGCAATCTTATTCATGAAATTCCTTTTTTATTAGGAGGTAAAAAAAATATGAAATATATAATCTGTCTAAGAAATTTCACTAATTATTTTATAGAACCATGAAGATGATCCAGCTTCCTATGTAATTCATCAAAGGTATCACAGTAATTCATTATTAGTGAAACAAAATACAAACAATATCCCTGACCAGAGGCGTTGCTAGGATCACAATACATTTGGGGATTAGCACCCGCCCTACCCCTATCCCCCCCAGGTGAGAATCCTTTGCCACGCATTTCTCATGTATTTGTTGTGATGCCATGTATTGTTCTGACCCCCGTCTTACTGGTTTTTAATATAAGCCCTACATTAAATTGTAATACCGTGTAAGTAACGGGCTGTACTCTCTGGAACCCGAAATATTCCCAAACAACAGAAGATTTATTTTTCGGCACCAAATCATCCCTAGTCTCTATCTCATTGTCCTCTGGACTAGGGTGAAGACTACTTCACCCTACTTCATGCGCTCTACGCCGCATCTATATGTTTCCGAGTGGTTATTTTGCTGTTCAGAGTCCCATCACAGCTAATATCTCCAGCTATGTTTCCCCGGCCCACGCGTGTTGTTACTTTATTGGGTTGAGGCTATTATTTTCGTTAGTTATAGAGTCATCACGGAATTGGTATCTTTTAAGAATAGTGGTCAGATCAATACGCGGCATCACAATATTTCAACACGAGGCAGCACCATAGACTTCCATGAAAAATGTCTCACCTGGGGGCTAAGCCCCGAATGTATTGTGATCATTGCAACGTCTCTGGTGTAGCCTATACTGTATGCTCAGTTCGCAAAGATTGTGAAGAGTTCATTCTGCTGAACTCTTCACAATCTTTGAACCAGCTGGATCATAGAGTTTGTGTTATTGCTGTTTAAATATAGGCTATTATACAGTACGGCTATTTAAAACATATGTTTGGTAGCTATTCCAGCTATATGGCTGGAATTTGAGAATTTTAACGTCCATATTGGCTGATTTGATAAAACAAATGAGTTGATGCAACAAATAAGCGACTGATGCCTGTCTATTAAATGTAATAGAGTAAACTCTGTCAGCCTAATGCTGGTTTTCAAATAAATTTGACAATTGTCATAAGATGTGTTTTCTACCATGCCGTACTTCAACACTATGATCGTAACGAATAGTTCTGCTTTGTATTTTATTATTTCTTAAGATAATTCAAATGTTTAAACAGTCTTATTTCTGTGTACGCTGTTGGTGTATTTCTTTATTAAGGACGACTAGCTTAGCAGATAGCTAACAGTCCACTCCAAGAATATCCAAGAGACCAGTAATGCGTTCAGGATGTTTAATGAGGAATGATTGGATGACAAGGAGTACAAAACTGTAAAACTGCAGATAAAACAAACAAATAAAATGTTACAAGTTTGCCATTACTATACTCCAACACAATGACACTAAAGTGCAAATGTGGAATTATGATATGTAACTGTGTGTATAGCTAGCTAGTGTAAGCTGCTGGTAGCCTTAGCTTTGAAATTCTGTAATGAGGATTAGCTTTATGCTGACATTCAGTCAAATTCCAATTAGCCGCTAACGGAAATTAGCACAGCATCTGCGCTATATGCAAATGTTATGAAAATAGTAAGCATTCTCAATCTTTACTTACTAAACAATTGAAAAAGATGTTAGGTTTTTTACTTACAGTCATATATTTGACCATATCTAACAGAAAGTCTGAAACTTGCACAGTCTGCCACAAGGAACTTAGCTAGTAGAGAACTTACGGCAAGCCTTGAGGTTCAAATTTCTAACTATAAACGCAAAAGGAAATAAATAACCCACCAATCGGATTTGTTGCTACACAGTGCATATTAGACAGCAAACATTTTTTTGTAATTATATGAGTGATGAAGTTGCAACTAGAAGCATTTCATTGTGTGTACTATCATTTAGAAAACGATTTTGGAGAACTAATAGCCTTTTCAGCGTTCTAGCGCCCCCATGTGTTTGGAATAGTGCAATCATAGTTTGACGCAATCTACCTGATCTTACTATGGTAAGAAAACTCTGTAATTAGATGATCGACATCTGTAGCACATGAGTGCAACAGCAGCCATTCCGCATCTTTAGTGGACAAGAGGTTAAATTCGGACTGCAAGTTCAAGTGACACTTATACAGCTCTGGAGATGGCATCAAGTTATATTGGTCATCTAGTGTAAGGATGGCTTTAGAAAGTTCCTTTAACTTGGTCTTTCGAGCTTTGTTTACATGAGAGGATTAAGAAATAATTTTGCCTTGTAGGTTGGCCTTAAGAAATTCCCACATGAGTGTGGAAGATTAATTTATTACCATATCCTTATTTATCCATTATTCTGTAAATTAACTGTAGTAAGTAGACTGTTTTAGACTAGGCCTGAATTTGCTTTAGACTGTTCATGTTTTCCACGGATAGAAGAAGACCTAGACCAGCATGCCCTGTTCTTAGAAGTGATTAAGGCCACAACCGAGCCGCCAGGGCTCAAACCTATCTTATCTATGGCCCTGTTCAGATGGCTCCAAGGGGAAGCTGCCTGTGTCTCCTCTGTATCTTCCCGTTTGGGCAGGACAGAGACCAGGGGTAGCTAAGATCAGGAGGTCTGTTAACTCTGACCTAGAACTATGGTTGCCATGACAGAGTAGGGTCCTATCTTGTTTTCCCATTGGTATGACGATTTGTTTTTGTATGTATCTTATAGCATAAGAGAATATTTTTGGGAGCTGACAAGGACGGGTATAAAGAGGTGAAAGCAATAATGTATGATCAGAACAACTGTTATGACACTACTCTGTTGGTCTCTGTACCTATACTCTGTTTTGTGAAATCGATTGTTCCCTTGGATCCATGTAATTAAACTGAAATAATCAACTGTTATACGAACGACTGTTGAGTCTCTTTTCATAATAAATAGCAAACATTTTTCCATCTTACACAATTTGGCACCCCAGATGGGACTTCAATATCTTCACGACAACGGTGTTTGCTTTTCCATTCTTTCTGGCTGACTGAACTACGTGCACAATAGAGGTAGGTGAAATTTTCGCTATAGTTCATATCAGTCTGTTTTGAGAGTTGAATTGTTTGCATCGGAGCGGGGAGTGACGAAGTCCAATTTATGTATGCAGAATAACAGTTGATTAAGAATGTTACATGTTTTATTGTTGTCTTGTCTTGTTGTCAAAATATAACTTATATTTATATAAAATCCTGAAAAACCCTTCGATAAGAAGTTAAAAACAGAAAGACGAGATTATTTATATAAAATCTAGAAAAACCCTTTGATAAGAGGTTAAAAACAGAAAGACGAGATTGAAACTAAGAAAAAGTGATAATTAACTGAGATATTAAAACATAATGCTGTATATGCCAGTAGTTAAACCAATTCGAGGTTATCAAAATTCTGTTGTGCGTGAGAGAATATCTAATTAGATTCCCAAGAGCCTATATGTGAGGGAACCCGACTGGTTCTGACAGGTGTGTGATACCCGATACTCCAGAGAAATACTCATTGTTTGTCAAGGGTGTAGGACTTTGGGGGGTGCATTACTCCCCTTGGTGGGTTGCTGTAGCGGTGGTTGACGAATCCCTATTTGCCAAGCTAAGGCTGGTTCCAAATTAGTGTAAATTGGTAAATTAAAATCTGTTATATCCAAGAGTACCCTAGGTTGAGGATACCCAAGATCCACTATAGCATTTAGGTGAGGGGCTAAAAGAAAATGTCTATGCTGTTAACGGATGTTTGAACGGCTGGCATTGAATGGGTGTTTGAGTGAGAGAGAGAGAAGCACGGATAATTCTGTGTTCTCAGGAATAGTATTGGGTTGTGTTTCATATTACAATTGTGAATTTTTATCTAAAATGCCCGACCATACTTGTGTTTTCTTTGATCTGTGTTCTGATGAAAGACAGTAGCAACAGGCATATGCCATAAATCCTCTATTTAGACTAAACAACTGACTATAAACCACTGACTTTGTTCAACACATTTTGTTGTTATGACATAAGGAAATATCCGGACATTTTAACTTAAAAGGTTCCGCCACGGCTACTTATTTTTCTTTGGCGCTTTCTAGTGTTTGTTTGAGGGACGTCCAACATAACCAGTGTTTTAGAACCTTAACGACAACATTACTGACTAGAACTGTGTTGTACTTCACAAATGCTTTTTTTGATCAATGACATTCCCTATAATCTCTAAATGAGCACCGGGTCGGCTATTGCCTTACATACGCCATATATGCTGGTGATTTTCACCAAGAACACATCATTTTTTATTTGTTTTTATTGGTTTTTCATATTAGGAAGAAATTCAGGCTGTTGTTTTTGGTTGAAAAGACAGATCTTTATTTTGGGTAACATTAGGAAAGAAACTTATAGCTATTGACTATTTTTGGCTATTTGGCCATTCTTATTATTACTATTTAATTCCATTTTTTTATTCAATGTGCGGTAATTGCCGATTAAACACACAAAAGATCACCCTATACGGTCTTTGTTATTAGCATTCTGGTCCCGTTCTACTTAAAAACGGCACTAAATTGGCTCCCGACTGGGTTAAAAGCAGTGCAAGGCCCAGACAACCAAATTCAGTCTTCTTATATTTATGAAATACAGTGAGGGAAAAATTCATTTGATCCCCTGCTTATTTTGTACATTTGCCCACTGACAAAGAAATGATCAGTCTATGATTTTAATGGTAGGTTTATTTGAACAGTGAGAGACAGAATAACAACAAAAAAATTCAGAAAAACGCATGTCAAAAATTTTATAAATTGATTTGCATTTTAATGAGTGAATTAAGTATCTGATCTCAATCAGAAAGATTTCTGGCTCCCAGGTGTCTTTTATACAGGTAACGAGCTGAGATTAGGAGCACACTCTTAAAGGGAGTGCTCCTAATCTCAGCTTGTTACCTGTATAAAAGACACCTGTCCACAGAAGCAATCAATCAGTCAGATTCCAAACTTTCCACCATGGCCAAGACCAAAGAGCTGTCCGAGGATGTCAGGGACAAGATTGCAGACCTACACAAGGCTGGAATGGGCTACAACACCATCGCCAAGCAGCTTGGTGAGAAGGTGACAATAGTTGGTGCGATTATTCGCAAATGGAAGAAACACAAAAGAACTGTCAATCTCCCTCGGTCTGGGGCTCCATGCAGCATCTCACCTCGTGGAGTTGCAATGATCGACGGTGAGAGCGGTGAGGAATCAGCCCAGAACTACACGGGAGGATCTTGTCAATGATCTCAAGGCAGCTGGGACCATAGTCACCAAGAAAACAATTGGTAACACATTACGCTGTGAAGGACTGAAATCCTGCAGCGCCCGCAAGGTCCCCCTGCTCAAGAAAGCACATGTACAGGCCCGTCTGAAGTTTGCCAATGAACATCTGAATGATTCAGAGGAGAACTGGGTGAAAGTGTTGTGGTCAGATGAGACCAAAATCGAGCTCTTTAGCATCAACTCAACCCGCCGTGTTTGGAGGTGGAGGAATGCTGCCTATGACCCCAAGGACACCATCCCCACCGTCAAACATGGAGGTGGAAACATTATGCTTTGGGGGTGTTTTTCTGCTAAGAGGACAGGACAACTTCACCGCATCAAAGGAACGATGGACGGGGCCATGTACTGTCAAATCTTGGGTGAGAACCTCCTTCCCTCAGCCAGGGCATTGAAAATGGGTCGTGGGTGGGTATTCCAGCATGACAATGACCCAAAACACATGGCCAAGGCAACAAAGGAGTGGCTCAAGTAGAAGCACATTAAGGTCCTGGAGTGGCCTAGCCAGGCTCCAGACCTTAATCCCATAGAAAATCTGTGGAGGGAGCTGAAGATTCGAGTTGCCAAACGTCAGCCTCGAAACCTTAATGACTTGGAGAAGATGTGCAAAGACGAGTGGGACAAAATCCCTCCTAAGATGTGTGCAAACCTGGTGGACAACTACAAGAAACGTCTGACCTCTGTGATTGCCAACAAGGGTTTTGACACTAAGTAATAAGTCATGTTTTGCAGAGGGGTCGAATACTTATTCCACTCATTAAAATGCAAAGCAATTTATAAAAATTTTTACATGCGTTTTTCTAGATTTTTTTGTTGTTATTCTGTCTCTCACTGTTCAAATAAACCTACCATTCAAATTATAGACTGATAATTTCTTTGTCAGTGGGCAAACGTACAAAATCAGCAGGGGATCAAATTATTTTTTCCCTCTCTGTAACTGATTGGGCATATGACAATACAAGTATTTTAACAGGCGCTTTGTCTCACCCATCTTTCTCCTTGGGTTAATGTGGAGTAATTAACAGTAATTTGTCGACTTAAGGCCATACAGGAAATAAACAAATTACAAGGTCTGTTCAAACGCCATTTTATTAGAAACTTTAGAAAAATCAATCGTTATTTACCTCTGAAAAAAATAATGAAACAATGATGGGTTGAAAGTGTAGCCTATTGCCAATTAAACAAAATAAACGTCCTTCATGTAAACGCGCTATGTTAAACACTTGAATTATATGTTCATTTGGGTCTAGTGTGGCATATTGTAATTTATCAAAGAAATCTGGTGGGAAAAGTAATTTCTTTTTTTAAGAAGTTTTTATTGATAGAAACAGATGCAGTCTTCAGGAAATATTTGTGCAGAAAAGTAGCATCAATTACGCAATAAGTACTGTTGGCTTGGTAAAAGTCTGCAATTAGCCTACATAAATGTTAACTTAATCGTTGTAATCAACTGCTATATTTGTATTTCAGTTAAAATAATTACAATTAACGAAAAGAAAGATATTCATGTGTGTAGACCTATAATTAAATATACATTCTCAGTTCTCAGAAATAACAGTTAATCAAACAAAGCAACACAGCAACATGGAATCAAACACAGTAACATAGCAATCCATGAATAGGGTTATAGTAGACAATATTCCTCCAATTTTTAATGTTTTATTCTGGCCATATAAATACAGAAGCAGGCTTGAATAACAGCAGTTTCAGGCGGGTGTCGATGTTCTAACAGATGCCTCCTGGTGGCCATTCTTATTTTTTATTTTTGTACATGCCGCACGGCACTGCAACTTGCCGCGATATAACGAGGCATACCGCGGCATGCCTCGTCGCGGACCACCCCCTTGGGTCTGGAATTAAATGAGCGACATCTGCACTTACATTTTAGTAAAACTTTGTAGTTACATGGGTAATACCATGTAAGTAACGGGCTGTACTTTGAAGTGTTACCTAATTTATTTTTTGCATTATTACTAAAGATAGTAAAGATCTTCATCAAAAGAAAGATCAGGATCCAGGGTAACGCCGAGGTCTCACAGTTTTTTGGGATATATACCCATGGGTACAACCCTTGAGATTTACTGTGAGATCTGGCAACAAATGTTTTGTTTCTTGTGTCCTAAAATGAGGGTTTCAGTTTTTTCAGCAACACAATGTATGTCATCTACCTCCTTGTGTCTGATACGCAAGCTTCCAGGGAAGGTGACTTTGGAATTTTTCCATGTTTAATTGAAATTTAAAACTTTGTTTCGTCTGCATCAGTGAAAAAGATACCGGATGACATCATATAAAGAGGCAGCATATAAAGCGAAGACAATAGTTGTCCAAAAAAAACAAGGCTTCAGGAACACGAAAACTTACTTTTGATTTGTCAGTACAGGCCATCCATATATACAAACTGATATCTTTCTGATAAATAGAATCTTAACCGGGCAAGAACATGTCCACCTAGCCTAACATGGGTTTCCAGTCTTTACAAAAGAAGGAAGTGATCAACGGTGTCAAAGGCAGCAATAAGGTCAAGAAGCAATAGAACGGATGCAGAACCTTTTTCTGATGCCATTAAAAGGTAATACACCACCTTCTTTTGAGTGTAGTGTCAGTACTATGATTTGGTCTGAAACTAGACTGGAGCAATGACCCTAAACATACATCAAAATCAACACAGAAATGGTTGCAAGACCATAAAATCAATGTTTTACAATCGACTGTGGACTTGCCTACGAGGGTCTGGTCGGTGGCCTGGGGGAAGCGGCTCTCCTCATCCAGCAGTGACAACATACCCATGGGTTTCTGCAGGAAAAGGTCCAGGAGTGGACGGTTGTCTTCATATTCAATCACTCTGGCATCCACTTCTTCATTAACATACTCATCCTACAGGGAAGGTAAAGGGCAAAAAGGTTTAACCAGTGAAGATGCTTTTGAATAACATCAAAACAATATCTTAAGGATTACATTATAATTAGGTTTAGTGTTGTTCATCATGATTTTCTTACTTGCAATGTCAAGGCTCAACTGTAAGTAATTAAAATACTTTCAAGACATTAAGCAGAAACTCATATTCAAGTGCCTCACTCAAGGACACAATGACAGATTTGTCAACTTATGACATCAAAACTCCAAA
Source organism: Esox masquinongy (assembly GCA_016801175.1). Taxonomy (NCBI): domain Eukaryota; kingdom Metazoa; phylum Chordata; class Actinopteri; order Esociformes; family Esocidae; genus Esox; species Esox masquinongy. Next base: position 18,589 of record JACXGI010002820.1, on the reverse strand, counting down.
GCTAAGGATGGAAATAAGACTACACATTCACAGCTCTTTTATGTGTGATTAATCAGTGCAACAAGAATAACCAGATCAATCAGAAACAACTGTGAGCAACAAATGTACAATTTTTTATGCTTACATAAAATTGGGGGATGGAACTCTGACAGTGCTGTTATTCGTAGTTGGTAAAACATATACGTGTTAAAACAGATAAAAATAAAAGGTGACTGATTGTGCGTTTGCCTGATATCCATCTTTTAATCGTATTTTCATATGTGTTGAGTGTACAGCAAAAATAGCAATTTTGACTATACTGTCCCATAACTTATGGAGGGCACTGGAAAAACAGCAGTTTCAAACGTGCTCTCAAGATTTGTTAGTCCCGGAAATACTGTGGGCTTATTTAAAACTGCTTTCAGTGTCATATCGCACACTCAGGGAATGCATTACAAAGTGGTCTTAAGCTAAATGTTTAAGTACATATAAGAAAATGTAAATGTTTGAAACAAAATTTTTATTGTCAGTTGTTTGGTTTTCTTAATGTGCAGCAGTGGCATCGTTAGGCCTGGACGTCCGGGGCTATAGTACAGGGTTCTAGCATGTACATTCAGAACCCTGTACTTTCTGTCCCGGGGGGGGGGGGTGAGCCCTGAATGTATTGTGATCCTAGCAACGCCTCTGATGTACAGTACCAGTCAAAGGTTTGGACAAACCTACTCATTCAAGGGTATTCCTTTATTTATACGATTTTTGTAATGCCAGCTCCGCCTGCCAGCGCGGAGCCTCTCCTTCCCCGGCACTCCGCCTCGTACTAACCACTGGCCAGTGACTGATGGCAGTGACCGAGTTCCCAATCATCTACTTTCTTTCAGCATTTAAGTGTACTTTGTTCCGTCACTGGTGTGGATTATTGTTTCTATGCTGTAAACCATGTGGTGCTGTCCAAATATATCTAAACGCTAAACTTGAAGCTTGGTTGTCATTGTTTTCTTGTTTTCTTTTTTGCCTCATCCTTTCACGTTCAACCCTCACACCTCACAATTTTCCATATTGTACAATAATAGTAAAGACATCAAAATGACGAAATAACACACATGGAATCATTTAGTAACCATAAAACTGTTACACAATCAAAATATATTTATATTTTAAATTCTTCAAAGTAGCCACCCTTTGCTTTAAAGATAGCTTTGCACACTGTTGGCATTCCCTCAACCGGCTTTATGAAGTAGACAACTGAGGCCTATACTACGAAGCAGGATTTGGGGTTAGTGAGCTAACTTCAAGTTGAACCCTGGGTTGTCAGTGTCACGAGGGTGGTTCAATTGTTACCGGGTTACATTGCCATGGCAACTTATGCTGCACACCTAACCTGCTCTGGAGCAGGTTATATTCGAGATAACAGATTAACACGTATAAAAGCACTGCCTACTGACCAATCAATTCTCGATTGAAAATGGCGCCACTATTCTTCGAAGATCCCATGGAGCTCAGAATGCAGATAGTGAGAGGGTCTCTAAGAAAAGCAAGAGTATTCAGAGACCAACAAAACCCGTTGGCTTTCTCTGATGAGTATCTTTATGAAAGATATAGATTCTCAGAGGAGGGAATTACATACAGTTAGGTCTGGAAATATTTGGACTCCCATAATTTTCATAATTTTGGCTCTGTACATCACCACAATGGATTTCAAATGAAACGACCATGATGCAATTGAAGTGCAGACTTTCAGCTTTAATTCAAGGGGTTGAACAAAAATATTGTATGAAACATTTAGGAATTGCAACCATTTTCATACACAGACCTCTTATTTCAGGGGCTCAAATGTAATTGGACAAATGAACAAAATCATAAATAAAATGTTCATTTTTAATACTTTGTCGAGAATCCTTTGCAGGCAATGACTGCTTGAAGTCTGGAACGCATGGACATCACCAAATGCTGGGTTTCCTCCTTAGTGATGTTTTGCCAGGCCTTTACTGCAGCTGTCTTCAGTTGTTGTTTGTTTCTGGGTCTTTCTGCCTTGGGTTTTGTCTTCAGCAAGTGAAATGCATGCTCGATCGGGTTGAGATCAAATGGTTGACTCGGCCATTGCAGAATATTCCACTTCATTGCCTTAAAAAACTCCTGGGTTGCTTTTGCAGTATGTTTTGGGTCATTGTCCATCTGTAAAGTGAAGCGCCATCCAATCAACTTCGCTTAATTTGGCTGAATCTGGGTAGACAATATATCCCTATACACTTCAGAATTCATCCGGTTGCTTCTGTCTTCTGTCAAATCATCAACAAACACTAGTGACCCAGTGCCACTGGAAGCCATGCATGCCCATGCCATCACATTGCCTCTACCGTGTTTTACAGATGATGTGGTATGCTTCGGATCATGAGCCATTCCAAGCCTTCTCCATACTTTTTTCTTCCCATCATTCTGGTAAACGTTGATCTTAGTTTCATCTGTCCAAAGAATACTGTTCCAGAACTGGGCTGGCTTTTTTAAATGTTTTTGGCAAAGTCTAATCTGGCCTTTCCAATCTTGAGGCTTATGAATGGTTTGCACCTTGTGGGGAACCCTCTGTATTTGCTCTCGTTAAGTCTTCTCTTTAACGTAGACTTGAATAATGATATGCCTACCTACTGGAGAGTGTTCTCACTTGGCTGGATGTTGTGAAGGGGTTTTTCTTCGGGTTTTCCTACGATCATCCACCACTGTTGTCTTCTGTGGACGCCCAGGCCTTTTTGTGTTGCAGTGCTCACCAGTGCATTCTTTTTTTCTCAGAATGTACCAAACGTTTGATTTGGCCACTCCTAATGTTCATGCTATCTCTCTGATGAATTTTTTCTTTTGCAGTCTAAGGATGGCCTGTTTCACTTGCACTGAGAGCTCCTTTGACCACTTGTTTTGGGTTCACAGCAACAGTTTCCAAATACGAATGCCACACCTGGAATCAACTCCAACTTACCTGCTTAACTGATGAAGAAATAATGAAGGAATAGCCCACAACTGTCCATGAAACAGCTTTTGAGTAAATTTTCCAATTACTTTTGGTCCCTTGAAAAAGAGGGGGCTACATATTAAAGAGCTGTAATTCCTAATCCCTTCCTCCAATTTGGATGTGAATACCATCTAATTAAAGCTGAGGGACTGCACTTTAAGTCCATATTAACTGTAACTGTAACTTGAATATATTTTGGTAAACTGCCAAAATAACAAAACTTGTGTCAGTGTCCAATTATTTCCAGACCTAACTGTATCTTTGTCAGCTTCTTGAGCCGTATGTTGCCAGTGCAACACATTGAAGTCATGCGCTTACAGTTCCACAGACTGTATGCATAGCGTTACGTTTTTTTGCTACAGGTAGTTTTATGTATGCTGTGTGTGATGTGGAGAACGCAATCGTAAGGTGGTTCTTGCTCACCCATGATTTCTTTACAAATTGTACATATATTACCAATTCTACAAGGGTATGCAAACTTTTGAGCACAACTGTATGTAAATAGAAGCTGTACAATTTCTTTAAAACAGCATGTTCCTAAGTTTATAATATTTGACAAGTGCAATACTAAATGTGTATTTATATTCCCTCATTTACACTTCTGAACTGGAAATAGTACTGATGTTAATTCCATTTAGTTCTTTTTTTATTAAATATTTAGCAATTTCAGAGTTAACAATTTATAAAAAACTAATTGCTAGCAATATTTGGACTTTTTTTCTAGTTATATTAACATCAATTATCTTTTTTGAAACATCTAGGAGAACACCTTTGGGCCTGGTATTTAAATGAACCATGTTAAGGGAGGGTTTAAAGTAATTTGAAACAATATTTTGAACTTTAGCAGGGTATCCGCAACCAATGCTTTATGTTTAAATTTACTACCGATTTTTGTCTTTCAGAATGAGATATTTTAGTATCATGCCCTGGTTTTTTATTTTAAGGCTCTTTCAAATTAAAATTGTCTTCAGATTGATATATTTTCTAATAAAAGCTCTTAAAACACTATTAAAGTCTATAAGCCTACATTGAAACACATGTTATGGCCTATATACCACAATAACTAATTTGCCCAATTAATTCTCAATAATGAACTTTCTTAATGAACTTTAAAACAAACAGCTGCCGGTGTTCTGACAATGTCAAGAAGTCATCTTTACTGACCCAAATGGATGACTATTACATTTATGTAAAAGACAACATTTACAAAAAAGCTATACCACTAACCAGACAGATTGATATCCCTGAAGTTTAATTTAACCTAGTCAAACAATGTGACAGACTCCATGAAGGTGGCCCGATGTCCTCTAGTGGGACCTGCGCTCACAGTCCAGCACCATGCAGCTTGATTGGCATTCGCCAGAGAACACCATTATTGGTAGGACCACCATTGGCACCCCGTTCTCTTCAGAGATGACAGCAGGTTCACACTGATCACGTGACAGACATGAAAGAGTCTGGAGACGCCGTGGTGAATGTTATGCTGCCTGCAACATCATCCAGCATGGGTCAGTGATTAACCATGGCAACAAAGGAAAAATGAAATAACAAAGGAGTCATTGAATAAAAGCCTTTATAAAAAGGCTGGTTGAGGATTCAGATTCACAAGATGTTTGATGTTATATTACAAAGTTCAAGAAAAAATGTCAGCTGAACAATGGCAAGATCCTTGTTTGGATATAATAATGTAAACAAAATAACTCCCGCACCCAGTCTGCGTAACATGCAATAAGAATTTAATAACGTTTAGGTACCAAGATTTCAACAGTTTATACTCAGCAGGCAACCTAAAGTTGGTACCGAAACGTTGTTATTAAATTCTTATTGCTAGATAAGCAGACTGGGTGCGGGAGTTCTTTTGTTTACTTGAATCGATCATTGGTTTTATCCAAAGCACCGGTCTACAGGTGTGCAAAAGTTTGGTTTCTCAATGGATATAATAATGTGAAAACCCTATGCAGATCCTCTCTATCTTTATTTGACATGACAGATTTTTACGGGAAGGCAAATAATATCAGAAGTAACTGCAAATGAAACAGTGGTCAGCTGGTTATTCTCACTCTTTTCAGTCTCTACTGATTCCCTCTCTGCTTTTGTCTTAGCTTGTGTGGACAAATATCTTTGCACTTTGTGCACACTGCTGCATTGGCCAGTTTCTCTGTTGGCGATCATCTGCCTTGCGCTTTGATATTATAGCGACATGACTCAAGTCCGTCATTTGACTGGACTCAAGTCCGTTGGAGCAAATTACGTTTATGGTGTTAAATAAATAAAAGAGCGAAGTTGACACATTATTTTCCGATTATGGCTCAAAACAGGACGGTGAAAGTCTAGGCACAGACTATATGTTTCGATGGCCAATAAAATTAACGGAAGTAGGAGGGCGTGGCGATGGAAAACTAAATAACCCAATCTGGCAAAGAAAACCAGGAGTGAGGACGTGATGATTGTCAATGACCAGTGAAATTAAGGGGATTTGAGTTCACTACAACCCCGCTTCTTTTTTAAACTAACAAGAACGTTTTACTTCACAATTCTGTTTTACTGGCAGTTATAATCAAAGTCTAAAATTTCAGTAAAGCGTCGAGAATGCATTCCAGCAATTTCTACTCTGCTCGCCAAGCCATGGAAATGGCTCCTGAAAACGTGACAACAGTTCAAGGCAGTCCAAGTAATTTTGTTACTACAAATCAAGGTAATAGTCGACTAAGAGCTTGCTTACTGTCTGTACATTAGCTAGCAGTACGTGCGGTAACGATTTGTTTTGTGTTTCAGCTATCTAGCTTGCTGGGTACCGTTGTTACATACAGAAAGCAATATTAAGCGCATTGTAATTAGAGTAACCCTAGTAAAACATTATAAAGAAATATTTATACACATACATACCTAGCAAATTAACCAGACTATTGACTGTATTTCTAACAGCTTGCTCCACGGAAGGCCCGGGGCCTGGTCTTCTCGAGCGAAATATATTATCTGTAAGTTAAACGTTTAGCTATAGTACCTACTACTATGTTAGATTTGTGCGGTTTGTAATTTTATTAGAATTTTTATCATTTGCTAATTGCCAGGATTTACCACATTTTCATAGCGTGCGGTCGGGGACCTACACAATACTGCTGGCGGGGATGAAAAGTATAGGTCGCATGAAAGGTGAATGTGAATTTCTATTACTTTATAAAAATGTTAAAATATTCAAAATAAATAAACCAATAAGTGTGTGTTGGCGGCGTGAAATGGAACATTCATCATGCAAATGTATTAAACAAGATTATTCTTAGGTTGTCTGGATTGTGGGCTTTGGGGAGGAATAATTTGGCGGGAATAACACTACAATAAACACTGTACCTAGTTAAATGAATTTGTTAACACTTTGTTGTTGAGTTTAATTTGAATAATAACTTGTTAATTACCATTTATCTATAGATATATTTATTTGATAAGTGTAGAAGGGGCATGACAAAAAGATTTTCACATTTATTGCTTTACTGCATTGGTTGAATATGTACATCATCTGCCATCGATGGCTCCAATACTCAGAGTCGGGGAGTAACGGATTACAAAAAAACAGTAACTGTAATCGGATTACAAATACTTTTGAAAAAACAATTGATTACTTTTGGATTAGTTCAATTGAAAAAGAATAGGTGTGCAAAATAATTATGACAGGCTGCATGCTTGTTTTTTTATTTAATGTTTTAAAAACATCGTTAATCATACCAAAAAAACAATTGAGTGCCTCAATTGTTGTGTGTGATCATCGTGCACGAAAACGTGGACGCGCATAAGCAGTTTAGTGACTGATGTAGCGCTAGTTGAGTTATAAAAACTGTGTGAATGTATATTAGCCGACTCACTTAAAGGTGATTTAGTTATCTACTCAACACATCTTTCTCGCGATAGGCCTACCTCGATCGTGTTATATATTAGTTGAAGTGTTATATATTTAAGTTTCAAGGTTTATTTGTCAAATGCACTGAAAAACTCGGACAGGAAATGTTTTTGAAGATTAGGCAACTATTTGTTAGATAGCTGTAACATGTGCTGCCTTCAAGATAAAACATTATATGGAATTAATCACGATATTTAAGGAGAAAAGGTGTGTTGGGTAGCACTCTGCCGAAGGATGATGATATGCATTTGACGCAACCACCTCAACTCCATCCATACAGGTAGGCCATGTGATTCTGCTTGCTTTGCATCTCAGAATATTGCATCCTTTGGTTATCATTGGCTGCTGACGACATTGACTTTACACTAAGAGTGCAGGTGTATAATCACAGTTTATTTCTATAATTTGCGATTTGAAAATCAATTACTGGTGGCCCTAATAATCATGTTACGTTCACGCGGGTAAAACGTATTTGTATGCAGGTGTTCAAGATTGCAAACGTGCGTTCGTGTGCCTGGGGTTTCTGCAACGTTTTGACAATGTTGATGGTTGTGGAGCAAAACATCAGACTACTTTATTAATGTACGCGCGAAAAGCTGCGGATATCTTGATTTTTATATACAATAATGTCAATACCCTTTTTGAGAAATTGCCATGTTTTAAAGCAATTAGAAACATGAATAAAACAAATATCAGAAAAGGTTAACACATCTTTCGATTTTGGGTTGCGTTCAGATAAACAGACAGATCCTGGAAGATCAAGGGTTATTGGATTAATTGGAACAACTGAATATCTGACAGACCTTTAGCGTGTAATGTAGAGATGTAGGCCAATCATATTGAAGTAGAAAGCAATGGTTTAGAAACCCTTTCCAAAGGCGCTGTACAAAACCCACAATTTAAAATTCCGTTTTTGGCCAGCTATGTAAATTCTAACATGGACTGATCCCGCAAAGGGTGTTCAACTGGTTATAGGCTATTTCTATTTGTTTTCTAATGCCTCTTAATATGAAAGTAATCTAAAAGTAATTCAAAGTAATCAGATTACGTTACTGGTTTTGAGCAAAACGTTAAGTAACCATTTAAATTCCATGCTAGTTGCTAGATTTAATTTTAGTAATTTAGCTAGTAGACTTCAGTAAAACCTTGTGCATTGTGCATGTAGCTAGGTGGAAAAATCATCTAAAATGTTTCTTATCCCATCAAAAACAGGTACGAGAAGCCGACCGTGCTTAGCCATGATTTTCTTCCTCTGCATCATTATGAGTTGAAACTCTGGCATTGCGTGTTCCAGAATCTACTCAGATTGGTTAAAAGGTGAAAATGTTATGTTCACAATGCATTCAGTTCATTGGAAGAAAAAGGTATGGCCTCCCAATCAGAGTCCTCATTGGTATATCTGCTTGCAAATGCTGTGAAACATACTCCCACTGACTGATTTACAAATAAAAATAATTTCATCATAGTTCTAGCAAGATTAAAGTGACAAAACTCTGAGTGTCCTTGTTTTACATTGGCAAGTGTTATTAATTATTCCAAATATCAAGTATGCACATATTTTATACAACTACAAAAGTAATTACTTGTTTGGAGATCTGTTTTACAAGTGTGCAACATATTTTACAAATAAAAAAACTTATGTCGCTGTTTTACCTTCATAATTTTAATATGTATTTGAATTCATCCTAACACCTTTAGCTTCCTTAAATGTGAAGTGTATGACTTGCTGTAATGTTTGGACCGCTCTAGATTTTTACAGTTTGACATTATACTGTTTTGACATTGTCAATTTATTGTCTACTGTACTTTCACAGGCTTTGGGTTCTTGGCTGAAGAGAAGTTGCAGTTTGCCGGGGCAACTGAGGACATGATGTCTGATATGGAGACTGACCCCTGGATTTTTGGTTTCTTCTCCTGGCTGGTGCTCTGCTGAGTTTGAGTATCTGATCAAATCAGCTGACGAATGAAGGAGAGCCAACCGCTCTTATGGGGAGAAGAGGCGTCGCCAAAACGACCACCACAGCCCTACCCTGGACACCTTATTCCTGATCAAATTAGCTGACCAGCGAAGGTCACTTGAATTGGACTGATTTACACACACACACACACACACACACACACACACAAACACGTCTCAATTGCTGCTATCAGACACTCTACTTTATATAGTTTTTAGTACCTTTATTAGGGTGTAGTTATTTTGTTGTCCATTACTTACAATTTTTTGCTATTTGTTTTTAGCCTTTCTATTGGTGCATTGCTGTGAGGTCAGTATTGCGTAAAGGTTTTATTCACATAGACAATTTATTTTCTATTGTTACTCCTCAATATCTGTACATTATTCCAAACTTTTGGCCGCCAGTGTCCTTTTGAGAACTTTCTATTCTTGTAATGCTGAGTGGGAACCTGCAAGCAAGCATTTCCACTTTAAACGTAACTATTATTAATTTAATTATATTGCTGTTTTTAGTAATGTGTCCCAATATTTATTTGATTTGAATTAATATGTAAGATATTTTCTTGTAACCCTGTGAAATTGTTTGTATACTTTAAAGAACGTTCTGTTGCTGCATGGCTGTGAGGGTACATACAAGTATTTTCTTGTTGAACTTGTTTACACTACTTTGACAATTGTACATCTGTTTATTTGTACACATTCATTGTGAAACACTGTATTTTTTGCACTTAAAAAATAAAAGCATTTTACTGTTATACACTGTATAACAGCTGTGGCTGAATAAACATGGGGGGGTAGGAAAAAGAACGAGGGGATGGGGGGGGTTGAAAAGGGTGGGGTTACGGGGTAAAAGTCGTGAAATATCCTAATGTCTTTAGTGGTGGACACGTTAAAAGTCAACGTCTGGAATCACTGCCAGTCACAATCTGTCCTCCACTGATATGTTAATACCTCACAGCAGGGGGTGGGGTTGTGACAATGGAGAGGTTTGTGTGTCGCGATATGTCCTAATGCCCAGTGGTGGGGTTTCCTTAAAAGTAGGGAAGAGTAGAAGAATGTCCCATGCTGGAGCTGTTGCCAGTTAGGATTCTAACTGTTCTTGACTGTTGATAGTTCTTTTGCGGTTCCTCTTCGTGAAAAGTCGGGACATAAACCGGCTTTGGAGTGTTGCGTAATTAAAGTCTGTAGTTCTCACGACTGGCCTGGAATTGGCAACATTCGTAAGAGGTGTCAAGATAACTAGGACTACGAAACTGGGGTATTTGGCGCAGTGAGTATCAGAAGAACAAAATCTGACCACTCTGTATCTATCTTAGTAGATCAGGTCAACACCAGTGCACTATATAGGGAATAGGTTTCATTTTGGATGCATGCAGACAGGGAAGAAAGGGCTACCTGCTCCCAGGCGAATATGTGTTGGTTGAAGTAGAACTGGATCTGTTCGTTGGCTATGTTGATGCAAAGCTGCTCAAATGAGTTCCTCTTAAAGTTCTCAAAGCCAAAGATGTCCAGGATGCCAATGTTCAGACCATTGTCATCCTCTCTGTCAGGGGAGATTTAAATAATTCAGTATTATAGAAAACAGATAGGCAATTAGTAAAAATAATCAGGAGGGTTTATAATGAATTGTTAGGGTAATCATGTGCAGTGCAAGTGAGAATTTTGTAAATTTCCTGGGCCTCTACAAAGACACACACACTTCCTCCATCCTACCGCTTTCTCACCCTAAGTGCATTTCGGGCCGAAGCAAGGTGTTGATGCGGTTGACGATCCAGCTGAAGAGTCTGCCATAGAGGGCCTTCCCCATGGCGTCCCTCACCTCCATTGCCTTCTCCACAGTGTTCGGCCTGACAATGGTTTCGCCGCGTGCCACTACACAGTGGGACGTCAGGGCCTCTTGGAGCTCATCTGGCCGGATACACAGCAGAGAAGCCGCTGTGGAAAAACACCCAGAAATTGAGACTGTTTATGATCTAAAAAAAATGCACTCCAACAGTACTGAGATTTAAATGTATATTTGTAGCCATAAAACATACACATCAAGATGCGCAGAAAAGCATCAGGAAGGACATTGTGGGGAAAATACACTACATATAAAGACAAACATGATTGAAATGTACACAAAAACCTACCGTTCAAAAGTTTGGGGTCACTTAGAAATGTCCTTGTTTTTGAAAGAAAAATAAATTTTTGCCAATTGAAATAACATCAAACTTGATCTGAAATACAGTGTAGACATTGTTAATGTTTTAAATTACTTTTGTAGCTGGAAATGGCTGACTTTTTATGAAATAGGCATACAGAGGCCCATTATTAGCAGCCATCACTCCTGTGTTCCAATAGCACGCTGTGTTCGCTAAACCAAGTTTGTCAAGGCTAATTGATCATTAGAAAACCATTTTGCAATTATGTTATCACAGTTGAAAACTGTTTGCTAATTAAATAAACAATAAAGCTGGCCTTCTTTAGACGAGTTGAGTATCTGGAGCATCAGCAATTCTGGGTTTGATTATAGGCTCAAAATGGACAAAAACAAAGAACTTTCTTCTGAAACTCATCAGTCTGTTCTTGTTCTGACAAATGAATGCTATTCCATGTGAGAAATTGCCAAGAAACTGAAGATCTTGTACAACGCTGTGTACTACTCCCACAGAACTGTGCAAACTGGCTTCAACCAGGATAGAAAGAGTAGTGCGGTGCACAACTGAGCAAGAGGACTAATTCTTCAGAGTGTCTAGTTGTGAAACAGATGCCTCACAGATCCTCAACTGGCTGCTTCTTTAAATAGTAACTGCAAAAACACCAGACTCAATGTCAACAGTGAAGAGGTGACTCTGGGATGCTGGCCTTCTAGGCTGAGAAAAGAAAAAGCCATATCTCAGACTGGCCAATAAAAAGAAAAGATTAAGATGGGCAAAAAAACACAGACACTGCAAGCAAGCAAATATAAAGGTTTTTCATAAGAATGTTTCTGAACTCTCACTCTCCATGAATGTATTTGTATGTTGTTCACACATGTAATTCATCAATATGGTAAACAGTATAATCATTATCAAATAAGGTATGAGTCTTGTATTGGGATAATCAAGTGGTAATGAATGTATAAGCAAGGTACAATCAAATGCATTAAATCAAAAGGGCCCCAATGGCTCTATTATTTTTAATGACATTTTTAGAGTCTGCGCCACCAATATTTAACAAAGAACGGATTTTGGAAGGTTGTGAAGCAATGGTGGCAGATCTGGAAAAAATCTGCCCAGGGATTAGCATAAAGGGACGGCCAGGTGATGTTATGCAAGATATCACTGTATAAATGTGTGTGACCGAGACTGGCAAGACTTGGCTTTTATGATTCCTCATTGAAGTCTAATTTGAATCCACAAACTCCAGAGTTATTGCATCACTTTGGCGGGATGTGAGGAACATTTTCCACAACATATTCTTCGAGGCACTGCTGAGATTGGACAAGGGACACATGGTGGACTGCTACTGAGGCACTGTGGGTCGGGTTTCACAAACAATGCGAGGCCACAAAGGTAAGCATGTTTTTACTTTAATTTATTAGTTTGTGACTTGACCTACCAGGCCGGACAGACACCATGTAAGGTCTCTACAAATTTAACAAACCATGTTTTGATAAAAGGATGGAGTTTTTGAATTCAATGTTAAGTGTATGCATGTTAACACTTTGTAAATAAAATTAGTAAATAAGTCAGAGTTGCAACTAAGGAGGCCTGTCGAATACCGCCATAGGTTTGGCCGCCCAGCGGGTCTGCTTTCGGACAAGACGTCCCCCAATCTGCTTTGATTGAAGTGAAGGCCACAAGGGACAGGGATTGCAGGGCACTGTGGATGCCGTTCCAACAAGATAGAGGGCTGCTGTGGGTCTGGGTGCAGTTTTGGGTGTGTTGGACAGTTCTGTATTGATGATGGCTACCTGTAAACCAGGGGAGTGATGACTACCTGCACACCAGGAAGAGATGGGGTCAGCAGACTGGATGTGAGCATATGAGTGTATGTAACAAGAAGAAGTGAGTTTGTCTGCCGATGAATGTAGAGTGAGTGTAGAAATACTGTCGAAAGATTGCCCAAAGTGTGTGCGAAATTAATAAAATTCGAGAAGAAAGTCAAGCTGAGATTGTATAGGAACTTGGTTCCAAGGAGGTATACGATACGTATAAGTAATATAACCATGACTACATTCTCATTAACTATATTGAGAGAAAGGGAGAACATATTTTGAGATATAGCCAAAGGAAAATAACTAGAAAGTTGTAAGACTGCATGGACAGTCGAGCGGGAGGTCGTTAGAATTGAAATTGGTGAGATAAGAATTTGGTCCAACAATCCAGGCTTTAAGTGTGATTACATTTGTTACATATGTGAAAAGGAATTGTTACTAGTGAAAAGGAAAAACCATACATGTAATATTTTTACAGCTATGGACATGAGTTGGATATGCGTCTTATTAGAAAAAAATGCAATCTGGCTACTGTTAGCTTAATGCTGAAACCCGCTAAATGTTGCTTGCAGCTTTATTTATTATTATTATTCTCCAAGGCCATTTTCAGAGGCCCATAGCTCGGTCCCTCTGCTTCAAAACGCTTCAAACTTTGCCTAATTGTAGACGGCCCAGTTCCAAAGTGCCTTGGCCATCATGGAAGCCATACACCTCATGGTGGCGCTGTAGCACTCAGTCGAATACTGAAAAAATTAAACTCATATCTCATGAACCGAATGTCGTAGAGTCAAACAACCAAGTTCCAGATATGCCCCTTCTCATGCTGACCAAAAAAGTCTCTGGGGTCTTTCAAATCTACCCCTTAGATTTTCCTCCATTTTGAATTTTGTGAAAAACTCGTTAACGACATCTCCGAGACCGCTGAACGGAATATGGCCAAAATCAGCGAATGAAATTGAGGTGGGCAGGTCTATGACTTTTGAACTTCATTAATCCCAAATGGAATATCGAACAGCTACGAAAAGAATCATGCCCATTGACATCTCTGCCACAAATGGACAGCAGAAGTCAAGTACAGAATGACCTAATGGGGCGCTGTAAACCTCACCAATATTTTGTGTTATCTTAAATGACATCTCAGGGACCGTTGAACGGATTGGCATGCCATTTGCTGTGAAGGATCTGTGGACCATTATCTTTAAAAGTCTATAAATAAAGTTGATAACTCAAACGATGTGGCGGCAATCCGCAATTGAATTTGACATAGTTGTGGCACTATTTTTATAAGGCTATAAATCCTAAAAGGATCATCCAAGAAAGATGCTACTAGCTTTACAGATAAACCCCAAGGCCAGGAATTAACCCTGAAAGGTACAAACTAATCACTAAATGAGATAACTGAGACACTCATTGTTTGCAATTGTCTTAATTGATGGAGCCAAGTATTATTCAGCGTAACAAGCTAAACCCTTTCCCATTCAGTCAGTGTTATTAGGAATTCCACCCGGGTGTCATATTATTTTGGCCACTGCGTGTGCGTGTGACGCTAGAGAAAGACCATTTTAGCTGTCACTCAGGTGGCTAGCATGCTCAAGCCTAGGTGGCTAACGCAGGGTGGCTAATGCTTGGTGGCAATTGCAACATGGTTAATGCAAGTTGGCTTAGACTATGTGGTTAACGCTAGGTGGCTAAAGCAATGTTGCTATAGCTAGGTGGCTAACGTGAGGTTGCTAATGCAAGGTGGCTTACGCTATGTGGCTAACCCAATGTAGCTAACGCAATGTCGCTAATGCTACGTAGCTAATGCAAGGTGGCTAACGTCTTTGACACTTCACACCTAGACATAATGTAATGGCTTTATAGCAGCTATAAATGTCACAGATGTTATGATTTTCACCGAAATTCTGACATACAATTTTGAAACACAAAATTTGCTGTTGAAATTAATCAGCACATGATGAATGTTTGATACTTAATGTAAACCATCTACACTTTCTCCACCCCCTACCCCGTACACCCCCCCAACACACTTTCTTTTCTCTTTAAACACACAAAAACACATCATGGTGATTTCCATCATCTCCTCTGTCACCACAACCTCCCAAACACATTCTCCTTTATGCCCATATGCTCTCCTTCCTCCACACAATCACACACATTATATTCTGTCTTCACACACAATCCACACTCTCCTCCCCCCACTCCTCGCCAAGACACACTCTCTGCTCCACATACATATTCCTACCCTACCCTCTACTCCCTCCAAATACACTTTCTCTCGTCTCTCTTTACACATCTTACATCTCCACATAAAATCACACACATATTCTCTATACACACATTGTTTTTGCCGGACCGCGTAAGCGGAGCCAGCCAAGAAGAGCGAATGTTTCTTACTGAGTGACTGACTGACTACCCCTCGTTAAATAGTGTAGCGGTTAGAGATGTGGACTCCCAGGCAGCTGACTGATGTGGACTGCCACGCAGCTGAGCCTCACCACAAACAAAACAAATTATGCATTAGGATTTGTTCAGAATAGACAAAAACTTTGCTGGCTACTACCTACAGTAGCTACGTTATAGTAAGCCTAAAATAAGTGTTTATGGTTATATTGTGACTATTTCTGGTGGATTTTCAAAGTCGCATCCGTGTATGCTTTTTGGGGTAATATAGACCACAACCCCTTGTGCAGTAAAAGAGGAGGGGATCCACGATTTCACTTGACGAAATAGTTATCTTCACCTATATTGATAGTTATTGTATCAATGTCATTCACGAATGAAAGAAAAACTAACTTTGTTGTGCCATAAAGTGAAATAGCTTTGGCAGTGTAAAGGTCATCTTCAGCCTCGCTAGCAATTGCTCAATTCTTATGACTATTCCAAGTAGTAAGTAGATTCTAGTAGGCCTATTACTGGCTAATAAAACCCATACAGTTCATAGATGCTGTTTGTGGTGGAAAAAAACTTAATAAGAAACATTACTCAGTTTAACACAATGATTAATGGTGTCTAGATAAATATTCAAACTTGGCATGATGACAAAATGTTTTAATGTCGAGATGCAATTTTATGATGAGGTAGTATGTCTTACTGGGTCCCAATAATGGCATACTAGCTTACTATATACGTGTACTTCACGATCATCCGCGAAGTACGTACTTGTATTACGTAGTATGTAGTATGCTATTTGAGATTCAGCCAATGCTTTCGATTTCCTCGTAGTTCACGTAGCGTAGTGTTTAGCTATTCAACTGGTTTGATTCCCCTCTCAGACATTCCAATTTTTGTCTCTCAGAAATATTTATCCACTCGGTCAGCCGTCGCACAACAATATTGCAGCTCTGGAAAAAATTAAGAGACCACTGCAAAATGATCACTTTCTCTGGTTTTACTATTCATAGGTATGTGTTTGAGTAAAATGAACAGTTTTGTTTTATTCTATAAACTTATTGACAACACTACTCCCAAATTCCAAATAAAAATATTGTCATTTAGAGTATCTACTTGTAGAAAATAACAACTAGTCAAAATAACCAAAAACATATGCATTGTTTTCAGACCTCAAATAATGCAAAGAAAACAAATTTATATTCATTTTTCAACAACAAAATACTAATGGTTTAACTTAGGAAGTTTTCAGAAATCAATATTTGGTGGAATTACCCTGATTTTTAACCACAGCTTTCAGGCATCTTGGCATGCTCTCCACCAGTCAGTCACATTGCTGTTGGGTGACTTTATGCCACTCCTGGCACAAAAATTCAAGCGGCTCAGCTTTGTTTGATGGCTTGTGACCATCCATCTTCCTTTTGATCAAATTCCAGAGGTTTTCAATGGGGTTCAGGTCTGGAGATTGGGCTGGCCATGACAGGGTCTTGATCTGGTAGTCCTCCATCCATACCTTGATTGACCTGGCTGTGTGGCATGGGGCATTGTCCTGCTGGAAAAAACAATTCTCAAAGTAGGGGAACATTGTCAGAACAGAAGGCAACAGGTGTTCTTCCAGGATAACCTTGTACGTTGCTTGATTCATGTGTCCTTCACAAAGACAAATCTGCCCGATTCCAGCCTTGCAGAGGCATTCCCAGATCATCACCGATCCTGCACGAAATTTCACAGTGGGTGTGAGACATGGTGGCTTGTAGGCCTCTCCATGTCTCCGTCTAACCATTAGATGACTAGGTGGTGGGCAAAGCTGAAAATTTGACTCGTCAGAGAAGATGACCTTACTCCATTCCTCTATGGTCCAATCCTTATGGTCTTTTGCAAACTTCTTTGCTTCTCATTGATGAAGGGCTTTTTTCTAGCTTTGCACAACTTCAGCCCTGCCCCTGGGAGCCTGTTTCGAACCGTCCTTGCCGTGCACTTCACCCAAGCTGCTGTTTGCCATTCTTTTTGTATGTCACTTGATGTCATCCTACGGTTGTTGAGTGACATTCGAATGAGTTGACGGTCATCTCGGTCAGTGGACAGTCGTTTTCGCCCTCTGCCAGTCTGTAGCTTTGTTGTCCGCAATGTCTGTTTCTTGACCTTATTCTTATGAACCGCCATCTTAAAAATTTTCAGGATGGAAGCAACCTGACCCTCACTGTATCCCTCTGCCAGTAAAGCCAGAATTCAACCCTTCTTGTCCTCACTCAAAGCTTTTATTTTCAACTCTTTTGTCATGCTGAATAGTTATTTTTTTCTTAAAATTACCTTTGAGGTACTACTTGCAGTGTTTTTGCCATCCAGCTGGTCCTATTGCAAGAGGATAGTGATGACAACAACAGTGGATTTTATACTTTTAAAATTAGGAGTGGTCCCTTAATTTTTTCCAGAGCAGTATATCCACTTTGTAATACCATGAATCTTATATATTTAAAAGAAAAATTGTATTACCTTAACTTTTTTATTGTTTTCTAAAGAAATGAACCAGCCATGGAGTGATTGGAGTCCTTTTTTTATAGATACTATATAGCTATTAGCTAGTCATCTACAGTAATCTTTGTGCAAGAGTACACTTTAGTTCCGTTAATGAATGTTCTGTTGTCCACGTTATTGCAGCAAAAATGTAATGGCTGAGGTAAAAGTTGCATTCCCGCTGTTTAAATAGCGTAATGGTTAAAGACAGTCTGCCACATTGAAAACAGCGGATTGAAACCAGCCAGGGACAATATTCATCCCTACTAATCACGGGCCGGCTGAACTAGGGTTGCCTGGTTCCTTTTCTGGTTTCAAGGTCTTGTTGTTTGGTTTTGTTTTGATTTCCTCTTCTTTTTCAACATTCTGACTACTAGCGGCATTGAGCATTTTTAAATAGCCAAAAATATTTCTCTAGCGAGAGCATGTAGTTAGATGCTTCCTGTGCCCCGTTTGGCCCCCTGAAATGCTGCTCGCAGCTTAATTTGTGCGTTTTTGTTGTATTATTTTGGAGATACTATAGGCCAGTGGTGTATTGGCTGAGCTTGATGAATAATAATCAGTTAAAAAACAAAGATAGATAGGGGACCTAGTGGCAGACATCCCAGAAGGGGGAACTTGCCAAGAGAAGGGAGTCCCAGGAAAAGGAAGAGCGCGCCAATGCAGGGAGCAGTATACTACATTCCAATCTTGAACGCAGAGGTAGAGAGTAAAGATGACGGGAACACCAGTTGAGATCCTAATGAAAAGGTTTCCCCTGTGTAAAGAGGAGATTAAAGCCATTTCTGAGGCCTTAGAGAAAAGGACTAGGAAGATGACAACAAAATGGCCAAAGGAAGGGACATGTGATGGGTCATTGTGTGAGGAGATGGACACTATCGTAAAAAACTGCATTAA